>JAKSZP010005325.1:0-236357 GCA_022478985.1 Massospora cicadina
GTGAGCTCAGTAGCCAGAACAGAGGGTTTGTAGTAATGTCTGAGTCAGAAGAGGAACTCAGGAAGCAGGTCTGACCCAGCAAGAAAAGAGCTATCAAGAGCAAATGGCATAATCTCCAGAGCATCCACAACAATGGCCAGTGCATCAGTGAAAGGAGCTGAATCCAGGAGAGTTTCAAAATCCAACTCAGGAATTGATTACAGAGGAAGATTTAGCTGAGAGTTGTTCAAAATGATTGCAAGCCTGGTTTTGGATGTATAGGTTACCATTTCCAGTAATTTGACATAAGGACTAGCCACTGGCGCCAGACTAGGCGTATGAGTCCTGGAAGGACCATAGAAGAGGTTCCGCCATGCATCCCAACTCATCTGCTGATAGAGCCGGAGGTCTTGATCAGAGAAACTATTTATAAGCTGCTGGTATCATGACTCAGAATTCAACATATGAGCTAAATGAGAGGGGGGATGTTGGACTTATATGGAAGTTGATTTTATGTACCCTACAATCTATCAAGCTTCAATTTCGGATAAATTAATCTCAAAATTGATGGGATAAGCTCTCCAAGAGAAGAATTAGAAATGACTTACAGCCAAGAGGTTATGAGAAAAATAACGAGGTGCAAATAGAAATAAGTATTCTTAATCAAGCCGCAAAACAAACATCAACGGCAAGATTCTCCTGTCTAGGACAAGAAGAGAATCAGGAATTCAAGGACGCCGGACCAAGATTTCTGAATATGACAGCGGGTCATATACCCTGACGTGGGGAACTGGATCCCAGGACTAATATCATCACAAGTAACTCAATCAACCCAGCATGACAAGAGGTCGTGGGGAACGCACTCTGAGTAGGTGGTAGAAAGGAGGAAGAGGAAGAGCGCCGCATGCCAAAGGTCATCCTGAGCAGCGCTGAGTAGTGACAAGCATACTCTGCTTGAGCCAATGAAATATTTAACCAAGTGTTTGAAGTGGTGTTCTCATGCCCTGGTCCTTTTCTCAATTAAAATCTAGGCAAGAGGTGTGATGTGTTGGGATTTTTTCCAATATTCCCAGCCTGCTAGATTACCAGGAATCACTAGGGGATAATTCTCAAAGGCGAAGTGAATTGGAAATTGGTTGGCCCAAGTTTTGGAGTAATTATGTTTGGGGGAATTTGGGTTATTCGCCTGGTTGTATCCATTAAGGATTGATCCAGATGAATACTCAAGGTCTCATTGGGCAGAGTTGCTGACAAAATAGGGACATTTGATAGTGATTAATTATCAGGTGTACCAATTGAAATCGGTCAGGTTCTATCACCAACTGATTGGGAATGAATGGCAAGTTGTGAGGTGAGTGATGCCACCTGCAACTAGCAAACCGATTGGTTGGTGCATGACCTGCCTTAATGGGTAATAAGTCCCATTAACTAAGCAGGTAGCTAGCCAAATATGGTTGGTTCACTTGGATCAAGAGGAAAACGTTAGGGACACGTTTTCTGAAACTTTCCATTTAGGTCTCGAGGATGTCCAATGACAGAATCCTAGCCAGGATGGGGAAGACCATCGCTGCTAAGACAAGGATGGGTAATTCAACAGCAATTGCTGCCATTTCATCGAAGAGGTGTCAACTGAGGGTTAGACAACTGTTTCCTCACTATAAATTCCCTAGTAATTACTTATAATAAAAAAACAGTATTTTAAAGAAGCAGCATTTAGTAAAAAAGTTCTATAGTTTACATCCAGTATATAGTTTAAGTAGTAAACTATTATCAGCTTTCAATTGTGCTATTCTTCTCAAGGATATTATTGCTTTGTGCAATAATTGGGAGACACTTAGTGAAAAGAGTAAAGATCTGAGCGGGGATATAGAGATGCATGAGACACAATTGGGGATTGTTGCTGAATGTGTTGGACCAAAGAGACTGTCACCAGGGAATCTCAGAAAATATTGGGTTGGACAGAGCGAGGAAATTAATCCCTAAACCATGACATCTCAAGTATTTAATTGGGATTACTGGCCGAGTGTTGGGCTGAGATATAAGAATTCATACTTAACTATGGATAATAGTCATCATACTATTATCTACTGATAATCTCATATACTATATAATGCAGATAAAGTGCACAAGAAACTAAACCTGTGTAGTAAAAAAATTACTAGGGTTGTTTGCCAATAATAACCAATAAGTAGATTTTTACACCAATCTAGCAAGTTTTTTGAAAATATTTTTATGAGTTTATTAGAATCAACCAGTGAACTTTTGCTTGACACTGCTAGATATGTTGCCACTCCATTTCCATAAACTTCCCTCTACATATATATGGTGGCGACCTATATAAGTTTTGTTGCCAATTCACTCCATTTTATAATAAAAACCCTTTATAATAACTAATTTACATGTTGTACTTTAATAACACCACTTATTTAATATGTCTCCTAACCAAAGAGACACCTTTATGGTGAACATCTTCCGTTGAACACGCTATCCACAAAACTGTTGTAGATGTTCCAATCAATCAATCCATCAACACACTAGGAAATGAAGACATTGAGCTTCCATTCAATTCAATTTATAGTGGCAATTTTCGTTTCCAGAAATATGACTGCATTGATCCCACCATAGACAATCAACTGCAAATCCCTGTGGTATTGTCGCCCACTCCACCTGCAGCACACATATGCACTGCCACTGAAAGACACATAATTGCCCCATTACAGCCCTTTGGATGGCTGTGGGGCATTTAATACTTTATTGAACTACTCCCTATCACACGTTACCAATAGTTCCTATACATAAACGTCATTTAGAAAGCTATGCTAATGGCTTTCTAGGCTATCCAATGTTTCCTGAAACACCCTAATTTAAAGACTAATCTTTTAGCACTTGGCCGCATAACTGACGTCTCTGTAGTTCTGCTGCTCTATTGTTCTCACTTAACATTGCCATTTTATCTTTCCTGGAGTGGCTTTTTGGTCTTTCTTGCTCACTTGCCATGATCCCATATAATTTTTTAGCAGATCCCATGCTGAATATAACACTAGCCCTCATCTGAAGATATTTGTAAAAGCATTAATCTCTCAGCCTCTCCATCCGCATAAAGCTTCCAGAGCTATAAATGCAGTTTCCCAACTCATCCTTATGCTTGCATGTAGGGGCATTAGATATGCTTATTGATTATTTTCCTTAGGCTTCCCCTATCTCTTGATACCTTATTATGTAAATGACAACCCCCTGGTGTTCTAAGCCCCTCTTTTAGTTAGTGAAAAACCCAAGTTGTATTCTCATTCTCAACCTCTTTAGCCTTTTGACTGACAGATAAATGCTGGTATGTTAAGTTCATTTGAAATCTTGCACTGGGCATTCTATTACAATGATATAATTTAATATTGTGACCATCTTTCAACATACTATCTCTTTTTATATCTCATTTGACGTAAAGAGGCTTATTTAGCTATTTTTAAAGAGATTAATGATACATATTAGTTTAGGCAATAATATAGTACTAAGTATTTTTGATACTATAAGAATAAATCAGAGTATAGAATTGACATGTTTATAATAGTTAATGTTTACATTTTTATATTTAAATATATAACTCATTAAACTTCAGTTTTCTAAAAAATTTCTTAGCTGTGATAAGTATCTTATCTATTATAGATAATATGATTTAATTTTTTTACTTATATTTTCCTTATATATGATAAGTCTATAAAGAAAAGTTAATAGAGTTTACTTTAGCTATATGGATATAAAGCTTGATGACGTAAAGTAAGTATTATAAATAATCCTATGCTCTGCTTATTGTATAAGTAACTAATTATAGTTATAGCTTGGAATTAACTTCTCAGCAATATACCTACCAAGATGACGTCATATAAGTGCTAAATGTCTAATATCTGCAACTAGTGTAAAACACTTTTTATAGATTAATAAGAAAGCCTAATATTTTGTCTGAGTCATTATAGCTGAAGATTATATTATATTTATAACATTCTAAGGTAAAAGAGAAAATAATGTAGAAGTAAAATTGCATATATAGTAACTATTAAAATTTGGTATTTATAATAGTTAGAACTAGTATGATTAGCATAAGTTTTATAAAAAGTATTAGTAGCTAGATGTAACCTTATATATTTATTAAATAACAATACAAAAAGGCTTATACACAAGCAAATAATAAAGTTTTATACGTGAGAAAAATCTTGAGGCAGCTAGATGAACCTATATATGAGTTATAATGAATCTTAAGTACATGCTTAAAGTATGATACATGACAAAGTAGGTAATTATAGAATTAATTATAATCTTATGACCTGAGAAATGAGTGAATTTGACTTTGCATAGCATTGGCAGCTTAGTTATCTTTACACGTTATCATTAAAAATAACTACTTAGACTAAAGCTTCTATAAGTAAAAAGTAATGACCTAACATATTCTTAGTACAGTTTAACAGGTTATTGATTAAAATGACATAGATATCCCATTTATTTTATTTATACAAGGATGGCCGACCAGGGGACAGACACATCCAATATGTAGGGAAGAGGAAAACGGGAAACAGAAAAGGGAAAAGAGCGCAAAACGAAGGAAATCAAAAATATGACTTGGCACACTTGGGTGTGGCTGGGAGGCCACGGGTGGTGGGTGACTAGACCTTAAGTGACATGGCAGCTCAGGGGCTAGTAGGGTGTACCGCCTATGAAGACTGTGAGGTTTCAATGTCGTAGTGAAGGAACCAGATTGGAATTCAGTTGCCCATCCATTTCTTCCATTTCTGTTGGAGTGAGCTGAACAGCCAGGCTTGGAAGTGGTCAGCCAAATGGCTGTGGAACCTGATGATGGCTTGGTTAAAATTGTGGAGGATCCCATTGAAGGCGTCGAGGGTAATTGTGTGAATGGACCATATTGCAATGCTCACAATTAGATACCTTAGTGTCTGGGGGATAGGCGAGGCCATGTTGAGTGCCAGGATATCGCGGAATAGTCATAATTTGGTTGTAGGTGATTGTTGAAACAAGTGCATCACGTTGGCCCATATATGCGCGGATGGCGGGCACTCTTCCAGGCGGTGTGCCAGTGTGTTGGGTCCGCCACAGATGGCGTATGTCTTGAACATTGAGAAAGTATGGTCAGCTGTTCTAAACGTGCGGCGCATGTATCGCCACACTGTGGAGCACACTTGTGGGGATAAGAGGGGGCAGGTGACGAGGTCCCACACCTGCTTTTGGGTGCGCAAGACATATGGGACGTCTTGGTAGTCTGGGTAGTCAATCTGGGAAATAGGAAAGGGTGGTCTTGGGGCAGGCGCGTTAGACACCGTTTGCCCCCTGTGGAGTTGCACGTAACCAGTTTGAGGTTGAATGTCTTTGGATTGCTGTGCATAGGAGAAGCTCCAATCCCTTTGTCTTAGGTTGTACAGGATGCATTTGAAATACCGATTGGTGTTGTGTGGTCCAGTGGCAGTTGGATGTGTTACAAGGTACTTCATCAGAGTTGCAGGGTTGGAGGGGGACCTCAGATGTAGTGCCCTTGCAAAATTGGTTTGGGCTGCCTTAGCCCAGTGGGGGGATGGTGGGTTGGTTGACGTTGTGAAAGCTACCTATGAGCCTAGGATTTGCGTTGCTCTTTCTGTGAAGTTGAGCAGCCCCATCCCGCCTTTCTTCTGTGGGCCATACATGGTCTCCAGCCTGACAGGTGCGCGGTATCCAGACCATAGCCGGTTCTGCAGGAGCTTGTAGAATGCATTGGTAAAGTTGGCGGAAAAGGGAATCGCGTGTGCAGCAAACCATAACTTTGACAAGATCAGGGAGTTGGCTTACACAACTCTTCCGGTTAAACTAGCTTTACTCCTCCGCATACATGTCATTCTTTTTGTGATGTTGTCCAAAAATGTTGGTTTTAATGGTGTCAAGTGCATATCCACTGTCTTTGAGCCATATACCCAGATGACAGACTGGGTTAGTGGCGGGGTGGTGTGCAAAGGGTAAACACAGTGGTTTTACTGGCTTGGATCGTTGTTGAGTGGTTGGATGTGTGGTTGGTTGGTTTGTGTGGTGGTGGGAGGGTGGGGCCCAGTTAAAACTGAATTTTCCCATTACAATTACCTCTGTTTTCTGTTTGTCAGCATGGCGTTACTTTTTGACTCATACTGGTGAATAATGCGCTCAATCGCCCTGGCATCCCTATTGCTTGAGACTCCAACAACGCAGTCGTCAGCAAAGGCTAGCATTTTGGTTGGTAGTTGTCCCTCCAACCTGATTTCAGTGAGCTTTGAGTTTGCAATGCGGAGGAGGGGGTCAAGGGTAAAATTGTATAGTAGGGGGCTAAGCGGGTCACCTTGTTTAAGGCCCCTTTGGGGGTGATGGTGTCGGTTAGGAAGCCTGGGCCTCTGATTGCAGACCTGGCTGAGCTCGTTAGGAGGAGCGCCCAGTTTATAAAACGGGGTGGTAGGTTGAAAGCCTTTAGACATTGTTCTAGGTAACCCCAGTTCACTCGGTCATATGCTTTCTTTTGGTCCAGGAAAGCAAGGGCGCCTGTGGGGTTGGCCTGGCAGATGGTGGCAATTGTGTGGATGTTATCACAAATTGGCTTTTAGGATGAAGCCAAACTGATGGGGGGAGAGGGCTGTCTGAGCAATATAACCCAGACGTTTGGCTAGGATTTTAGTTAGTATTTTGGTGTCAGTATTGGTGAGAGCGATTGAACGCCAGTTGTTTAGGTCTGCCTGGTCTCCTTTTTTGAAGAGTGTGACCACATACGCGTCTTGGCCGCCAGGTAGTAGGGATGTGTCTTCCAGGCACTTATTCATAATTGTCAGTAGTATTGGTGCGATATATTCAAAATATTTTTTGAAACATTCATATGGTAGGCCATATGCCCAGGGCATTTGTTGCGCGGGGTTGATCTTATTACCTCCATAGTTCATCTTTAGTGATGGGTGCTATAAGGTCTGGTTGACCAGCTACAGTGTCAATATTAGCGGATGATGAAAAATTTTCAATTTCTCTAGGTGATGCAAAATCTGCCATGTACAGGTTGGTGTAAAATTGGTGTAATTCAGCCTATATTTCTGATGGTTTGGATGCCAGTGTGTCATCTGCTCGGTGGACCTGTGTGAAAGTCGCCAAAGATGAAATTGGTTTAAAATGGCAGAAAAATTGGGCTGTGTGAGTTTCTCCAGATAAAATGTATTTTGATTTGTAGCATACTTTGGTGTAATGCTGGTGTTTTCTAAAGATGGAGTTTACCTGTGTGGATAGCTGGAACCACAGGCGGCCCCATTGGGGGGTGTATCCCTCACGAGGTGTGTTGTTTTCTAAGTGTTTAAGTTGTCTGATAGCTTTGTTGATTGTCGCGAATATCACAGCTGTTTTTCTGGAGTTCAGGTGGCAGGCTTTCTTGGTTGCATGAGCCTTAAATATTTCCCACTTGGCAATAGGGTTCCCATTGGGTGTTCATCTTTCAAGCTGTGTTGTTAGCACCATCTCAATCCAAAGTTTAAGCTCCAGAAGATGGATGGTGCTGGGTGAACTCTGTGCCAGGTTGGTGGCTTTTTGTAATTTTCTGAGGATGATAATGCTATCAAGACCATCCGGTGGTCAGAGAAAGGGATAATTGTTGTTGTAAAGTCTGATACTCAGTGCCATAAGTCTATAGGGGCGAGCATCAGATCAATCCAGGTCACTGAGACCAGCTGGTTATTGTTGTGGTGTGGCCTCATCATGTTGGCCAGGGTGGGGGCTTGTTTGGGAATGGTGTCACATAGGCCCAGCATTGCCTTTAGTATGCGTAGTTCCATGTGGCCGCAGGGTATAGCCTTAGACTTGAGCCAGTAGTCAGTATTGGTGTTAAGCCAGAAGTTGAAATTTTCCGCGAAAAACGTTGCCTTGGGGAAAGAGATTGGGAGGATATCGGAGAAAAAGTTTTGGCGGTCATTCAGATCATTTGGGGCATACACACATGCCATGGCAAAATTTTCTCTATTCCACTTGAGGTCCGCTAGGAGCAGCTGTCCCTCCAGGTGGGAGGATGTGATTTGGATATTTACTGGAGGGTCACAATTTGCTCAATTTACCACCCCACAGTGGTATGTCCAAAAAGGATTTGGCTGGAAGGAGCATGGTTGACCATGCCTCCTCCTCCCCCAGTGGACAGTGGGGTTCTTGGATGGCCAAGATGTCCACGGGGATATTGTGCAGGAAAGCCATTTTTTTGGCCTGGGACGTGGGGGCCTTGGCTCCCATGATGTTGAGCGTCCCTATGTTGATTGCAGTAGTCCACACATCAGGAACGCTGGGGCGACACACTGAGGTCACCCAGTTCCTTATCACGGGTCATACTGCAAGTATGGGGCCAATTAGCCAGATTGGTTCCAGTGTGTTGGTTAGCGGTCTTGGTACTAGTTTTGTTCAGTTTCTTATGGCTCGGATTACTCCGTGGAGTTTGGGTCTGGCGTGGGTTGGCTTTTGCCCCATCAGCGAAAAAAATTATGCCACTTGCTTGTGGGTTTGATGGCAGAAACTAGGAGTTGGGGTGGTTGGGTTTTGTGCATAGGTGTTGTCACATTGTGATTGGCTGAAATGGTCTTCCATATCTTTGCTTATCACACGTGATTGGCTGGTAGGATCCAAAGTGGCGCAAGGTGGATCTGCTCCCACTTGGTTGGAGGTGTTTGATTGGTTGTGTCCAAAAAATTCATTGTTTTGGTTGTGTTGGGTTATATGTGGGGGATCTGATTGGTTATTCCGCTGTGCTGCCATGGCATCCACCTGAATCTGTTCCAGGGAAACTGTAGTGTTGGTTTGGGTCTTGGCGGAACTTGCGGCCTGCTTGTGGGCATTCTGTGCACAATGGTGGTCCTTGCGCAAAACGGGCTCAACCAAAGCAACATTGGCTCTTTCACCCCAATAGAAGGTGAAAGTGGAGTCCTTAATTTTGCTGAAAGTTGGGCTTGTTTCATCCATATTGTCCTCACAAAATTCCTTTGCTTCAATCCCACACTTGACAGGGCATGCGTAGTCTTTGTGGCTTATAGCTGAGCAGAATTTTCAGATAGGTGGGGTGTGTTCTGGTGTGATATGGAAGGGGCGAGATATGCTGCCTTGGGGAGGTTGATGGTCGCCGTGTGGGGAATGAGGGTGATATCCTCTACCACATCCTGATTGGGTTCAATAATGGCTATTGCCTTCCCTGTACACAGGTGGGGCAGGAGGGGGAATTTCTCAAATTCAAACTGTTTGATTATGCTGTAACCTTTGAGGCCCCTGCGGAGCTCATCTGCGAGGATATCATGGTGCACAGTGCTTGGGAGTCAGTCAAATATGATGAATAGGTCGTTTGCCTCATTCCATCATGTGTGCACCATGCAGATGGTGTGGTCTTCATTGTTAATCTTTATGGAGAATATGATTTTTGCTGCTTCCGCCACTTCTTCTGCAGACATGAACCCAACGTCCACCCATCCTCTATGTAAATTTTTATAATTTACCAAGACAGTGTTTGGGAAAGTCACAGAGAAGGCCTCCCCCATTTTTTCCCATGATTCAAGGGAAGTATCACTGACCATAATTCTAAGGCTGTGCTTGAGGGAGGACAGGGGTTGTTAGTGTTCTACTTTTTGTATGCGCCCATTTTTTGCAGGAATTGCAAAACTCTGGGTGCGGCGCTGTACTCACCCTTTTTGGTGGGAGGGTGTGTCAACATTCTGCCAGGGCGTTTTTTCCTGGTGGGTTGGGAGGGCTTCAGGCCTTTCGTGCTAGCCACTTTTGCCCAACTGGTATGGTTGCGGACAAATTTGCTCATATTCCTGGTTGATTATCAATCTCAGAGAAATTGCATAAAATCATGTTACTAAAAGTGATAGTAACGGGAAAGAAAAGTGATACCCTATCTATAAATATTTCTTTTTAAAGATTTTGTCTTATTTATTGTTTTTTATTAGATTTTTATGAAACTATGTGGAAAAGTTAAGAAAATTAATAGGCTTACTAGGTCACACCTTTTAGAAAAAAATGATTAAAATCCAACTTATGTGGTTATATTATTTATTATAATAACACATATCAGTAATTTCTTAAAATTAAATTATAACACCATAGTGGTATAAATGTTTCTATAATATAATATTTTGCTACAGATAACTTTCTTTATAAAACTAATATATGCATATGGCTATCAATACAACTTTCTGCTATTTTATGTATAGTAAAATCTACACAGTATCATGTTTATGTAGTTATAAATTCATCTGACCATTTCTCTGAGTGACATCATATTATTGAGATTATGATAGTAGCACTGAAGTACAATTAATTAGTATAATATAACTAGAATGTTTTTAATATCTTTTACAGATACATATCTTTCCAACATGCCAGTTTAATTATCATTATAAACAGTAAAATATCTCAATATGCTTTATTTTTATACTTGAGCTCTAAATTATACTATCTTTCCTTATGTAGAAATCTAAGCCAACTGGATATATATAAATTTATAGTAATCATCTAGAAAGTTTGAAATTGCTGTTTAATACAATGTGATCTTTCATTAACACTTATGCTACAAAAAGTCTAATCAGCCATACTATATAAATACCCAGGTTTGCTTTATCTTAAAAATTAAAATCAGCATGACTACATATTATAGGAAAAACATGCACCGTTTAATTTACATATTATATTAATTAGATAAAAAATATTTTGCAGATTTTTGACCTTATACCATATAGGTTAAATATAATATAATATATCTGATATATCTATAAATAGTAAAAATGAAATTTAAAAGCACTTTTTTCTAAAATGGTGATTTTACAACTAGGAATAAGATAATAAACACTTCAAGCATCTAAAATTTCTATTAAAGATTAGTTATTGGTGGAAAAACATATAAGTAAGTATTTATGTGATTTATTCATTTTAGGTGGGCTGACCTGGGGATAATGCTGCACTGATTAATGGGAAAAGAAAATCAATGTGAAATGAGGATTAATTTTGGTAAACCTTCACGTGTGGCATTCTGATAGGCCAGGAACCCCCAGGACTGCCTTGCTATTTGTTATCCCAGTTTGGAGCATTGGCGTGCAACGTCTTCACAGTCAAATCATCCACTACCTAAAGTTCATCTACCAGGGTTGAACTCAATAGGCTGTGGTCATTAAGTCCATACTCTACCAACTGGGGCACCCTCCCATGTATATGATTTTAAGGTTATTCCATAATGAAGAAAGGGCTTGTTTTACTTTTATATATTATATATTTTATGGTTAAATTATCTTGCTTAGAAATTAACATTAGTGGATTAATTATTTTCCTAGTGCTATGAGAACTAAAGGCTCTAAAGCATATATTATATGATAAGCCTTATTTTAACCAATAATTTCCTCCAATCAACCAATACAAGCTTTTCTCTCCCGTAACAATAACATCAGTTACCAAGATTTGATTCAAGCATATAGATTTTGATAATCACACAGGTGAGATGAGCAAATATAATAAAACCCAACAGAACTGGGCAAAAGTTGTATTAGGCAATGACCAAAACGTGCACCCAAAGACAAAAAACGCCCTGGAGGGGGACCAAGAGCCAACGCCGCCAAGAAACCCCAAACCCAAACACCGCCCAGGTTTGTGTCATTTACAACAAAACAAAACTAATACATGGAGATACAGTATGCGCAGCCCCTATCAAAAGTGGAACATGAGCTCCAACTTTACTTAGGGGTCGATTCTCCAACTCTGTGGGAGAAGGTAGGTGAGGCACAGGCCTCCCTCTTTCCCCACGCAGTATATGTTACTACCCACACCATCCACCATGGCTGAATTGATATGGGTTTTGAGACTGAAGAGGATACAGACGCTGCAGCAAAAGTCTGTATTGAGATTACCCTCCCTGGGAAAACAAATTGTGTGCACCACGTGCACCAGATGGAACAAAGCAAACACTTTGTTCATCTCTTTTGACTTGCTTCCCACCAACCTCCCCCATAAGCCAATTGAAGATGAACCCCAATTTGGCCTCCAAATTTACAGAGAAATAAAACAACTCAAACTACAGCGTTTCCGCCTGATACCAAACCTGTGCACAGGAAAGGCAATCGCTGTAATTGACCCACTCCTTGATGTAGCTGAGAATTTATCTAAAATCCCATGCAAAGTAATATTTCACCTTCCAGATGGGGGAGTGTCAAAACCTTTCTGCATCACTCCAGAACGCACACTTCCCATCTGCAACCATTGCACCGCACTGGGGCACAAAGAGCATGCTTGCCCCATGAAAGAAGGCATCATGGCCCTGGACTTTTGTGATGACGCCATGGACAAAGACAAAGTGTCCTTTGGAAGAATGGTCAATGCCAACCACGCTTTCCTCTGGGGAGAGGATGGACACTACGTTTATATTGACAAATCTCACCCAAAATATGCAAACAGGTACAGAAGGCCCGCAAGTGGGCAGCGGCCAAGGATGCATCTCTCATGACCTCCTCCATTGACCTGAACCAAATCCAGATGGACAAAGAGGAAATTGGCTGAACCAGCCAATAAGAAACTAATTCTCAATTTAGAGCAAACATGGAGAATGCAATATGAACCAAACAGTCAGAATGGACAACCTATATAGAAAATTTTCTCAAGCCAACAGAATCACCACATGATCCCAATCAAATAAACCTACCAGGACATTACGAATTTCACTATGGATGCGCCAACAGGGCCCAGAGCGCCAAAACCAAACCCCAAAACGTTGGGAGCCAATCAGAGCACCAACTTGAATCAACCAAAATCACGTGTGGAAAAGCTTAATATAATCCCCAATACTAACAATATCTGCACAAAATCATCACAAGGTAAGGAGCTGGAAGCCTCGGAGCAGACTGGCCCAATCACACGGAGCAAGTCCAAGGCAATGTGGGGGGACTAGGGCCAGAAGGCCTGCCCAACTGCTCCTGAGGCGCCACGGGCACCTCAGTGTCAACAGGGATGCTAAACATTGCAGGAGCCAGGGCTCAAGCATCCCAAGCCAAAAAATTGGACTTCCTGTGAAAATCCCCATTAGACATCTTGACCATCCAAGAGACCCACTGTCTACATGGGGAAGAGGGATCCTAGGCAGCCAGGGTCTCACCGTCCCAGTTGATATGAATGTCCCACTGTGAGGTGGTCTTCCATAATAATAACAAAAAATTAAAAATCCTCAATTCCTCATCGCACTTAGATGGCTGCATCCTATTTTGCAAGGATCGCAAATTAAGAGGCCACACTGTTGATATCCTGTATCTATGCACCGTGCGCCATGTCTGAGCGAGAACAATTCCTTGAATCCATTTCAACGCTCAACCTCCCACCAGACACTATCATGTTGGGCGATTTCAACTGTTGGGATGATCCTACTACAGACTGATGGCCCAACCAGGAAATACCCACTGGGACACTCCGAGTTTCATGTATGAAGGCATCCCTTGGCCTATATGACGCCCTCCCCTCTCCCCCCAGGGCTCCACTCCTTCCCCATATGACCTGCCCCAACATATGCGAGGGTATGTTCATCTTGATGAGCTGCATCAACCACATCCTCACGCCAAAAACCTGTCACTTGTTCATCATTAACTTCGCCACAAAAATAATTAATTTTTTAACTGTTGTCTAGTTTCAGTGCAGTTCACACCAACCAGGACTCAAACATGGATGACGCCCTGGAGGAAGCTATACCTGGATAATATAAAACTTCCCAAAATTTCCAAATGGGTCAAGCATTAAGCCTCAAGCCCAAAATTCACTACTCATTTGCTTCAAATCTCATCAAATCTTAGGGAAAAAACAAAACCAAACTATTAACAAGAGCCACCATATTGCTTCATGCAAACACACCTCGGATACCGCCATTATCAGACGAACCCTGGTGGAACTTGATCACCTTGAACTAAATACCCTGAAAACTGGATGCAACCCAAACTGGGGGCGCAAATGGGCAGCAATCTCCGCCCACCTCAACGCCCTCGTCCACAAAAACCAACACATAATCAAAATATCGTGGAAAGGTAAGCACATAAAAGAAGGCGAGACCTGCTTGGCGTTCTTCTTCCGCCAGTACCACTCCCAAGGCAACCTGCCTCAGTGCGCACTGGTCTGTAAAGCTGATGGAACCGTGGTAGCTGACCCAATGGAGTTCAAGGCGGAAATCCACCACTACTACACCAAACTTTACCGTGACACCCCACCAGACACCCAAAAAATAAAAAATACACTCCGCTGGAATACAGAGGGCACTGCTGGACTATAGTATCCTTAACCTGATAACGCAGGAAGAGCTCTGGAATATAGTCCGCGGTACACCACATATAAACGCCCAGGCCCTGATGGGATACCCTACTAATTTTATAAAAAATATTTTAAACAGATCGCCCCCCTCCTCCTAGCGTCTAAAACTGGTGCTTGCTGGAGGCTCGTCTCCTCCCAGGTGTCCAGGACTCCTATGTCATTACCCTATTCAAAAAGGGCGACAGACTGGACCTGACCAACTAGCGCCCGATAGCACTCTCAAATACTGACATTAAACTACTCACAAAAATTCTAGCCACCAGACTGGGAGCACTAGCCTCAAAAGCCCTATCACCCAACCAATTTGGTTTTACACCAGGGCGCTCCATCTGGTCTAACATACACTCCATCGCCAATGTATTCCAATCCAAAGTGACGGGTGCCCTGGTATTCCTTGACCAGGAGAAGGCGTACAACCGTGTTAGCTGACCATACCTAAAAGCGTGCCTACATGCTTTCAACCTCCCACCCAGGTTCATCAACTGGGCAATGCTCCTCACGGAATCTGCATCAATGGCTGTATGTGGCCCTGGCTTCCTGACTGACAGGATCACCCCACGCAGAGGGCTCAAGCAAGGGGACCCCCTCAGCCCGCTACTGTACAACTTCAGCTTAAACCCAATTCTCCGCGTTGCCAACTCATGCCTCAGGGGCATAACTGCGCCAGGCCAGCCCCCTGTCAAGATACTAGCCTTTGCGGATGACTGTGTAACAGGTATAGCTGACAACAGCGATGCCCGACAGCTGGAGCGCACCCTAGAGGAATACTCCACGGTGAGCAGTGCACCACTCAATAAATGGAAAACAGAAATTATCCTCCTTGGCAAGTACACCACCAACTGGACCACATCCCCCACCACACACAACCCAAGACACAAAAACTCGCTCGCTCTACCCTTTGCAATTACCCCCACTACCACCCCTGTCAGCCATCTTGGAATATGGTTGGAAACAGGGGGTATGCAAGTGAGATAATCAAAAATAACCTGCTATAACGGATATCCAACAGAATCGCCTCCCTCAAGGGTTGATCCCCCAGGTTAACGGGGCGAGTGGCAGTTGCCAACTTGCTCATCCTCCCAATGCTGTGGTTCCCCGCACATGCGATCCCCTTCTCCCCACCTTTGTAATGTCAATCCATGCGCTCATCCAGGGTTGGATGTGGCCTGGATCCCACCCACCAGTCTGGGTTGAGATGCTGTATGGCCCACGCTCCAGCGGGGGCATGGGCCTGATAGATTTTGAGCACCACTCCAACCGCATCCTGGGCACCTGGATAAAGGAAGTGCTAACCCTGGATCCCCCGCAACAGCACTGGTCCAGGGCAGTGAGGGCCAACTTCGCGCAGGCACTCAAAACACCCAACCCGCACCATCCTTCCAGCTTACTAACATACCTTGCTAACCACCCAAATGCAACGGGCCCACATGGAACCCCCCCTCACTTTAAGCGCCTCCTCCAAACCATCCACCGCATGGGGTGGACCATCGCTACCACTGGTACAGTGCAGAGAAGGGGATGACCCACTCCACTTTACATGCCAAAAGCCAGAAGACCACCCCCACAGAGATACACTCACATTGACCCCATCCATTGCCAGAGTTGACTACCTAGATGCTTTGGATATCCCCTATGGCCTATCCACGCAAAAGGCAATATGGAGGATGACGCACCATCCATTCCTCCAGCCAAGGGTAAGGGCCAACACCTGGCGCTGCCTAAGAAGAACCTATAGATTAGCGAACAACTCCCACTCACTCCATCCAACCTGCGCAGTATGTGGAAAAGAGGGCTCCCTACACCACCGCCTAGAAACTTACCCCCCATCCAAGCCATATGGCGAGAAGTCGCACGCCTGCTCAAGATCCAAGATGGCCAGGATTTCTCTATCTCAAAGAGCCTCCTCGCAATCTGACTTTCATCTCTAATCCCATCCACCCTACACACCCTATTGATACCCATTACAATGTGGACAATCCACACTATTGCCTTGGATGCGTTCAAGGGCACGGTCCCTACCATCCATGAGGATGTCAATAGGTTCCACGTCCATTTACTGGAGCATTTCCAAGCCTGGCTCTATGGGCATATGAGACCAAGACAGAAGAGACTCATAAACTCACAGTTCCCACCCTGGTTCTTTCACACGGATCCCTTCCTTCACACCTGCTCTATAGTGGGGGCAACCCCCCTGGAATAGAGCACCATTCCCCTCCACACCTGGCGGTCCCAGCTGGCAACAGCTGTAACCTGTGTACCCCAGGGTGCTAAATCATATCTAGTCATTGCTTTTCTTTCCTCCCACACCATTTCCACACACATTTTGGTAATGCCCATCCCCCAGTTGGCTTACCTCAGTTAAGTAAAAAATTAACCAATACACTAGACTTTTACGTATAAGTGATGTTTTATAATGGTTAGATGTTTAGTTATATGGGTTAAACACTTTTAGATAAGATAGTATTAAAAGATATATAATTGAAAAATATTTATGAAAATAAGAGGCCCTTATCAGGTTGTTTATGATATGTTTTACTACTACAATAAAAATGTAAAAGCTCTTCTTGCCATTACAAAATCTTTAAACTTATTTTTAAATTAGATTTTGTTTATGGGGTAAAGAGTAGTTTAAATTATTTAAATTACTAAAATAAATTGTATACATAAAACCCTCTATAAATTTTTTTATTGTAATGGTAAGGTTTCTCAATTAAGACAAAATTTGCATGCCAAATTGGTATATGACAACATGACTTACGCAAAAAAATTAGTCTTTATAACAGTAAACAATGAAAAGGACCTTATAGTAAGTGAAACCTGGGTTCTAAGCTCATTCAGATAAGATAAGGAATAATATACATAAAAATTAAAATATTTTCTAAGGTTTATAATAGCTTTAAACCTAGATTATAAATGAATTTTTTGTACCAATTAGCAATTTTTATAAAAACTTTTTAAAAAATCTTATATTGCTTTATAATATGCTTATTCCCCCTACTTAATCTTATGACCAAAGGAACTTTTTGTCATCATATGAGCAATGCTGTTCTGATAACAATTCAGGCTTTAAGAAAACAAAAATCATTACCAATGTCAGATACCATTTAAAAAGGCATAATAATGAGAATGTTTATCAAACGAGCCCTCCAAAAGACTCAATGTTTAAGCCTACTCAAATGGCTCTAGCAAGTCTCATAAACTATTTCACACATGAATTGAACAGTAGCAACGTTCAAATTGATACTAGAATGTCTTCTCAGGGGAAACTTACGGCTTCAATTCCTCAGGAGAACATAATAATTATCTGAAGTAACGAATCTTTGGGTTTTTAAGTGACAAAATTATTGGATAGCATATAGGGCTAGAAATTAAGTACATTTAAAAGGGTACAAAATAGTTATTCAGGTTAAAGATTTATTTAAAATATTACAAAGTCTAATAAAAATGGGTTATTTATAGCGTATATCCCACCTGTAAAATTTAGGTTACAGTGGCATTCATGAATCTGAGTTTGGTATCCAAAGAAGAGCCTTCATTCAAATATCCCCCTCATAATTATACTGTTCTTTTTCTTTATAGAAATTATATTAGCAGAAATAACATACAACTATTCCTAATCTATTTTTCTATTAGCTTAAGATTTTATATTAATCTCCATTTGGTGACTTTACTTCAATATAATACTTTCATCTCTTACCATAGGGCAGTTACTCTAAACGTTGGGACCTAAGCGAGACTTGCCACCTTATTTAAAATATAAAAAATACTTAGTAAATTCTTATACTTGAGCAATGTTTACTTTCAGGCTTTAGTGTAATAAACAAGGTTCCTAAGACCTTGATTGTCACCTTGACATATGCAAACCTACACCAGAGGATAGTCACCTTGATCCTCTGGAGGACTAAGTTGTGTCAGAATGTGAACAAACACAGATCAAACAATTCCCAACAGTAAGTTCAAATTGCACTGTGTTCAGGTGCTCCAGATCATCACATGCAGAGCAATATGAACATAAAATATCTACCCACCCTGGCTGAGGTGCTATGGATGTTCAATATGCCACCAGCCTTTGCCACTTAGTGGGATTCATAGGGCTAATCCATTTAGGCGCAAACCTACCTTAGATCTGCGTAGGTTGAGGCATGGTGGGCATTAATGCTGACCTGGCCTTGGTAAATATGAGACTATTGGCTAAAGTAGCTAATGCTTTTTTGGAGGCCTAAGGTCCTCAATGGAAAGGATCTCAGGTACTCTCCTCAATCTCCGATCCCTCAATGTATTCCCCATCACAACTTGCTTGTGATGTGCAACTGCCCTCGTGGAATTCCAGAACTATGGACCCCCTCCCTGGCCAGCCATGACAGGCCTCCAAATATGATAATTTTAAATAAATCAAATTATAACCTCTATAATATAAAAAATTTGGGATCTATTTTGGAAAGCAAACCAAAATAGATAAAATTTCCAATTGATGAAAGAGGGATGCATATTCACTTGATAGAATATTAGCCCAGTAAGAAATAAAATTTTTTAATAAATTAGCCGTTGTAAAGCAAAAAAAATGCCAGTGTCCTGACATTCGTCTGCCAGTGGATTGAGGGAAGTTAAATTTCCTAAAAATACACTGGAAATATAAATATTATCACAAGTACTAAAAAATGCATCAACTCAACAATTAAGTCAAGTTGGAGATTTGGGATTGTAACCATCGTAATAGCAGATTTCCTAAGTACTGAGCTTAGTATATCCATGTTTGATCACTGATCATTACAACACCCCCTCAAAAACTGAGATCATGCATTCACCAACCAGAACCGCTGAGGAGTGAAATCACAATCAAGCGATATTAAATGGGTGACTTTTCAGGAAGGTAAGCATGAAGGGAATCAACTGTAAGTCCAGAGTTCCTGAAAAAATCAACGTTCCCCCTGGAGATCCCTGGTGGGTGCAAGAAGCCTTAACTGCCAGCGGTCCATCCAACCACCTCTAAACTTTTCATCTTCCTCACTGGAAATCCAGCACAATACCAAGAAGGATTTGAGGGCCCAGAGCAATGCTTGGGAGATTGCCGCTACGTCACCTTGTGGGCTGCCTGGTGCACAACCCACCAAGAAGGAATGACTTAGAGATAATGTAACAATAAAG
This sequence comes from Massospora cicadina, assembly GCA_022478985.1. NCBI lineage: Eukaryota > Fungi > Entomophthoromycota > Entomophthoromycetes > Entomophthorales > Entomophthoraceae > Massospora > Massospora cicadina. Next base: position 19,447 of record JAKSZP010005325.1, read on the forward strand.
GCTCTCAAGACCTTGATTAGCACTTATACATATGCAAACCTATGTTGGATGAGAGTCGCCACAATTCTCTGGCAGACTAGATTGCATTAGAATGCACACAAACACAGCTCAAACAATACCCAATATTAATTTTGAATTATGCCTTGCTTGGGTGTTCCAGACCATTTCACGTGAAGTGAAATAAACACAAAATATCTCTCCACCCTGGCCAAGATGCAGTGGACGTTCAATACACATTTGGCCTTTACCACCTAGCAGGATTTACAAGGCTGCGCCATTTGGACGCAAAAATTACCCTGGCTCTGCATAGGTCAAGTCATGGTGGGCAATCACACTGTGCTAGCCTTGGTACATCAATGCCTACCGGATAAGTGAGCTAATGCTCATCTGGAAGCCTAAGGTCCTAAATGAAGAGGATCTCAGGTACTCTCTTCAGTCTTTGATTCTATAATACTTTCCCCATCATAACACATTTGTGATGTGCATATGCCCTCAAGGCATTCGAGAACTGTAGACCCATCCCTAGCCATCCAAGCCAGGCTCAAAATATGTTGATTTTAGACAAATAAATTTATAACAGCCAGAATATACAATATTAGGATCAAATTTGAAAATAAAACCAAAATAGATAGAATTTTCAATTGAGGAAGGGGGAACGCATCCTCACTTGACAAAAGTAGCCCAGAAAGAGTAACGCGAACTAATAATAAATTAGACGTTGATAAGGCTCAACAAATGCCAGCGTCTTGACAATCATCCGCCAGTGGATCAAAGGAACCAAAATTCACTAAAAATATGCAAGATATATATGTATTATAATTATTAGAAAATGCATTGAATTTACAACTAAGTCAAGTTGGAAAATATAATTGCAACCATTATTATAGTGGATTTCGAAGTCCTGACCTTAGAAAATCCAAATACAATCACTAATTATTATATCTATGGATTAGCATTATTAGGTCTTTCAAAAATGGAAGTCCTATAAACTGGTGCTAACTAAAGGGGACCCAGCCATCACCAATGATACATGCATCTAATTGATTGCACCATGGAAGATAATCGTATTAATAGTGTATCCTTCTTAGCGCATAATGTAAATGGTGAAGATGATGACTGTATGGGAAGTCCGCCCTTGCTCACATTTGAAGGAGTACAATAGATCCAATAGATATTCCTTAATCAAACGTCTATCCTGGATTTCAACAAAGTGGTCAGAGACTTATCTTGGGGAATTCTAATTCTTGGAGAAAGAGCCAGCTTCAAATGGCATCCACTGTGGACAAAACTACTTTGAAAATCTATATATATTTAATGCTCTCCCAGAGACACACAGAACAAGCGTAAATTTTTCAAATCTATCATGCGTTTTTTTACACCCTTCCCAATATAAATTCATGAAACTATTAGCATTCCATCGTGAGTTAATCCATCATCACATCAATACCCTATGGGTGTTAAGAGGGGCTATAAGCAGGTATATTTTTAAGCTTTTCAGAGTATTTGGGTATGTATGAAGACAAATTGAAGCAATTTGTTCCCATATCATTCAACTCTTTAATCAAATGGGGACCATCAACTTTAGAGTATAAAATATGTGGAAAAAGCTATTGAACTTAGGAAAAACCTTGCGGAGTCTAATAAAAATACTTGGAGACTTCTTCAAATTATACCAAGAACTTCACCATCAAGACGCCTCAACCCACAATAAAATGGCTGATAAAGTTTCTACTAGTCAGCTTATTGATGAAGCACATATTCAGTCCTTAAACCTCAACTAAAGAATGCTTTGATATGATAGATGAACTTGTAACACCACATCAGGCTTCCAAAGCTCAGTCAATTTCACAAAAATTTATTGCATGAGCAGCCCGTGCTTTGCAGAATCTGGTTTATCATGTAACTCAGGTGTCTATCCACTCAATTGTTAAATAAATCAAAAAATTAAAGAGCGAGATAAAAAGAAAAACATTAGCTGAGTATACTCTACTCATATTTATCGTCTTAATAGAACTGAGCAGCGCTAAAGCTCCCTCATGAAAGAACTAAAAGCCAAGATGGACAAACCCCTCACAAAGTGCTGGATGTCAGGTGATGATGGATGATTTGAACCGGTTCATTGGTGCACTAAAAACAAAACCAAACTATTATGAATTTTCTGCTATATCGCTTATCAAAAAATTAATGCTTTCAACATCTGCGCTAAGAACATAGAGAATGATAATATTGTTCTCAAAAGATACATTGACTTAAGGGTAGCTATCCTGGCAGGGTAAGAACTTCTTCCACTCTAGTGCAGGTTTTGTCCAACACATGTTTGAAACCTATACTGGCTATAGAAAAGTCTTGGTGTGGTATATTTGTCCCAAAGTTGACCTGCTCAATTACTTTTTAAAAGTTACAATGACTTTTCAGATGTCAAACCAAGACAAAACATTGCAGAGCTTTGAAGCAGCATCTTAACCAATATTAAGTTATAATTCACCAGCTTTGTCACAAATTGAGCAGAGCAATACAAATACCAAAATGAATTTACCAGATTCTTACAAAGTACATTTAATCAGAGGACTGGAAGCTTCTACCTTTAAACCTACCTTCAAGGAAAATTTTCACTTAGAGAATGAAGTATTACATTATTCCTCTACTTAATCTAGCTGTTATAAAAAGTGAAACTGATCATCAAAAAGTTAGGCATACCATGTCTTGCCTGATTATCATTGTGCGGGAGGTTATGGTACTTCACATGGACAACCTGGATACTTGAGATGAAGTAATAGAAGCGCTTAAAAAGGGGTTTGGTTCAGTGAGAAAGAAAAAGTATGAAGTAACAGGATCTCATGAGATCATACTATGTTAAATGAAAGCTTAGTTGATTTTTGGAAAGCTTTTTATATTAAGGCTTAAGCTCTGATGACCTCAAAAATTCTTACACTAGATACTTCCATAGCAGCTGTTGTTTCTGGTTAACACATTGATCCTGACTTGGCCATGAACAATAATTTAGTCAAACAAAGCTTCAGTTCTACCCTAGACATTAAAGAAGCTCTGCTTAATGTGGTTGATATACACAAGTCGGAAACCACCCTAAAGGCTCCCATGAAACCCAGACTTTATATCATAGAGGAAACCAAGCCAAAGAAGGTGGAAAAGAGTAAGTGCAACTATTGTAAGAAGAATAACTACACTGAAGTCAAGTTCCTCAAGAAGAACCCTGCCCTCGCCAAGCAAGGAAAAGGGTGGATGGCTTAGGGTCAGGTAACTCATAAGTTGATCAACCTACAATACCTGAAACTGAAACATTGTTAGTCTTTTACCTCATGTGAAATGAAACTAATAGAGTGAGTCCTCTGACAAAGTCTATAAATATACAGTCTATTATAATTTAGGTACGCCCTCTGAGATTACCATCCTTAATCACTTGAATGCTGTTAAAATCTTGACAACGCCAAACTTCTGAAGGACACCTGCCTCAGTTAAGCTATCAGGTATCCAAGAGTAGTTGATACAGCCAGTGATGCTGACCAGTTCTTTGTCTTATTGTTATGACCCATCTTAATCATACACAGTGTAGTGTAAATCAATAAGTATCCTGAGACTGCAGGGAAACTTAATGCAACATTCCATCCTAAAGAATTTCACATTTTCGCAAGAAAGCCCAAATGTTTAGAAAACTGGGTTCCCAGAACCATATGGACAGAAGCAATTAATGATTCTTAGATGGCTTGGTTTTTAAGATGGCTGGAGGGAGTCGATGGTGTAGCACTTTCACTCCTTCAGGGCACAGTATTATGCATTATCCTGGGTTATGATACCAATTATCATAACTATGTAAAGAAAATTGGTATTAAATCATTAAGGAAATATATGATAATATCTATTGTTAAAAGCTTTTGATACTTATAGGATGAGTGGGTTCCTTATGATGGATGGGGCTCTTAGTCACCCTCATTTAAGATCTTTAGTTTCATCCAGTATGAAGGTCTATATGTGGCTTTTTTTAACAACTTTAGGATTGGCAATCTTCCATTGTGTGATGACTTCTGGATGGTAACCACTGAAATTAAGATAAAGTCTCACCTTATGACAATTTCTAAAATTCTTTTATTAATCTTTCCAGTTAAAGGCAAAGGATCATTTATTAATGATCATATAATTATGGAAGGATTGACTCCATCAAAGGACAACTGAACATTTTATCTATTCAATCTCAAGGTGATTTGGGTCATAATGGAGTATGAACACTGACATCTCCCCCTCAAGTTCCTATTGGAGGGGACATAAAGGCGCATAAACCTAGCATGTACGCGGTTGATTACTTTAACTTAAATGACATCAGTAATTAAATATTTGGAGCCAGCATTATAGAGCAATTGTAGGGTACTAACCATGAAGTATCTAACTTACTCAGCTGACAACTAGGGGCGGTAATGGTAGAATAATACAAAGACCACAATGTGGCTAAGGGGAGAGCAGGATGTCTGACATTTGATCAATTAGTTTCCTTGTTAGTGGTAGGGATGATCACTTAAGTGGCTAGTACTTGCAACCTAATTATCTCATCGGTGTGCACTCTCACCATCAAAAAAAGCATTGAAAGAATAAGATTCTAGTAAAGGATGAACGCTTATAAGTAGTCAATATTTCTTACCATAAAGTGTCTGGAAGGGGGACATTTTGATTACTTAATGGTAGCTGATCCAATAGGTTAGTAAAGCAGATGGCAGGTAGTATTTTCATTGCATGAGTTCCGTGGCAGCCATTTTACAGATAATAGAGACTATGGTGCCATTTTCCCACTTGACTGCATCATTTGTTGAAGGGTTTTTATGGTGCAGTAAAATGTTGATTAGTATTCAATAAAGAGGTTTTTTATAGACAACTTGGAAAATGAAATATCAACCGTTGTCCAATAGTAGAACGCTGGGGCACTCATGTTGGGTGAAAACAGAGCTAAACAAAAATAAGGCATTAGCCTTGGTGGTGGCATCAGGTACTGAGGTTTCCTCAATCTACTTGGTGAGATGGGCAAAGGCTAGTATTATATAGAGATGGCCATGGAGACCCGTGGATAAGGGCCCTATGACATATACGCTAAAAAAGCTAATTGGCGTGGATGGGGCAACAACCTTATTCTGGAAGCGTGGGTTCAGACGATCTTGAATTCTGCATATCAATCAAGCATTTAAAACCTCCCAAATAATCTCATAAATACTGTCTCAGTAGCATTGCTTTCTTAAACACTCATCAGTTTTCTTGACCGACTCATGTCCTACATGGGCGTGTCCTTCTAAAGCAACTTCAGTCCTCAAGGAGGGTCATAGATAGGGGGCCACTTCCTGTCAACTTTCTAATACAACGTGCCATCCTGTATTTGAGTGGTCTGAAACATTGTGCAAACGCCTTCACTAATTTTGGGGGTTCCAATTTCCATTGCTCCAGCCAGACAATAATGTCATACAAGCGGTCCTCCTCAGGTAATAGTACAGCGAGGGTTAGCATCCTGGATAGCCCATCTGCGTTTTAGTGAGTCGTTCTCATCCAATGCACTATCAAAAAGTTGCACCTGTAGCTGGAGATCCCACCTGGCCAATCCACCATCAGGATCCTTCATCTACTGGAGTCACCTTAAGGAAGCGTGATCAGTGATGATAGTGAAATGGTTCCCATATAGGAAAAGTCAGAAGTATTGACCTTGAAAAATGCAGCTAAACATTTACCTTTAGTGACGCTGTAGTTCTGTTTGTCTTTCATTGGGGTTTTCTAAAATATGCTATGGGTTGGTCTGCTTGTTGTTCATCCAATTGGTCTAGGTTAGACCTACAGCGACGTCTCTGGCATCTGTAAATAATAAAAAGGGTTGGTAGAAGCTTAGATGGATTAACACAGGCTGCAAGATGAGTGCAGACTTAAAAAGATTAAAATCCTAGACTTGTTTGGGGTTATAAACAAAGTTTACGTTCTTGTGTAGCAACTACACCAAAGTCTCAGCCAGGTCAGCAAACCAGGGTATGAATTACCTGTAGTACCCTACCATGACCAGGAAAACTTAAATGCTTAAAAGGCTTTGAGGTGGCATTATTTTCTCTATGGCAATCTTGTCTGTCAAGGCTAAATCCCTTGATTAGTGACATATTACCCTAGAAACTCCATTTTAGTGTTGGAAGAATGAACATTTGGAGGGTTTGAGCTTTAAGGAAGCTCCACGTAGACTATTGAAAACCTAACTAAGATGATCTAAGTGCCATTAAAGGTCTTGGACAAGTTGGTAATATCAGTGAGTTATACCAGGACGCCTGATATCTTTAATTATATATGAGCTCATGCATAGCTCGCTGGAAGGTGGCAGGGGCATTACAATGCCCCTGTGGCATTTGCGTTAGTTCAAATAGCTCTTCGTTTGCAATAAAGGCGCACCTTGCTCAATCCTCAAGAGCCATATCAATCTGCAAGTATCTGCTAGCAAGATTATTGTTGAAAGTATTGGCCCCTTCTAGGTCCTGGAGGGAATCATTGATCTGTGGAAGGGGGTAGCTCTTTTCATGTTACCTATTCAAGCTTATGATTTTTATGACAACATGATGGCTCCCATTCTTTTTTTCAAACAGGCAAGAGAGGAGATGCCCAAGGATCTTGGGAGGGCACCAACACCTTGAGGTTAAAAGCTCCTTAAGTTTGTAATGACCTGAGCCTCTTCTACCTTGCTCTTTCAGTAAGGGCGTAAGAAATTTATAGGATGTCCACATTTCTACATTATGCACAACCCCTTCCATATTGCTGAAATCATACGTGGATGTGGATAAATGGTCATAATATTCCTCCAAGAAATCATCAACCTTCCTCTTTTGTTCTGGGGTAAGATCTTCCCCTATGGAGCTGGTGACTAGCGCTACAGTGGGATGTTCTTCTAAACAAAAGTCATGTAGGTTTCCAAACCCAAGGATATATGATGTCATTGACTAGCACTAACCTAGGTAAGTTATTGGAGTATTTGGTCAAAGAATTGGCCTTGGGTTCAAATTAAAACCAGTCATCCCTTTAATAATATCCACTTCGCAAGGGGTAGTTTTACTCTCAAGCCTTAGATGTGATTATAAAGATGGTCAACCCATTTTTGGTTTCCAGTAAACACGTCCGTAACTTCACGCATTCCTTGTCATCCTTGGATGTTTTAAACACCAAGAGTATGCAGGTACCAAGCAAGGATAAAAGTTCTTCTGCATAATGGATGATGGCATCATAAACTCAGAGAAATTGGGTATCCAGAAATAAGTAGTAGCTATGGTTGTCCAGAGCTATGTCTGCAGCGTTTAGCGTAATTGTTTCAAACTGGAGGGGGAGCGCAAAGTAGGCTTCAATAAAATGGGTTCATTGAGGGCTGGCGGTAACTTACTTGACATAATGGGGAAGATCAGGCGCAATCTTTATTTTCTTCAATAGTTTGAATGGGATTGCGTTCACTGGTGAACTGCTAACTATTATGATGAGAAATGGAATTTTGTAAACCTTAATTGCAACTTAAGTATCCAAATTATTTAATTGAGTCTGAAGTGTGAGAAACATTGGCTACTTATCATAATGATAAGCAGATAAAGTAGTTTATTAGTAATGTTCAACTCGTGGTTCCAGGGTTCTCATATAGCAACCTCTGTGAGGCTTTCATTTTTAAGTAGAGGCATGATAGAAAAGGTGTCAGCACAAAGAGCCTCTGCCTTCATGCTAGCATCTTTTTTTCTGATATTTTGCATTCCACCTCTTCCACCTGACGTTTATAGCATTACTCCTTAGTGTTTCGGCGTCCTTTACAGTGTTATCAAGTGGGTGTCTCCTTATTCTTGGCCTCTAGAGCATGCACTCTGGGTCTAGTTGAAGTTCAAATCGTGGAGGGATACTTTTTTATAATGGACGCAGGAATTATGTTGATTGCCTCCTTAATATCGCGAATGCAAGTGAAGATTCGCTTAATTCTCACCATACAAAGTTGAATTTTGGCCATGCTTTGAGTGCAAAAAAACAGAGGTAATATCATCCTTTAAAGTGATTTGATTAGTAGTAATTAGTGTTTGTGCACTAGCATAATAGTAGCGTGAAAAATCAGAGGGTGTTTCTCTTTTGGTGAGGCGAATAGCCATGAAAGCTTAGGAATTGAGAGTCTGATTATAACCAAATTCTTATACTACCGTGGTCTTGACTTGGTCCCTGGTCTGACATTCCTGAATGTGAGAACTCATAATCTCCTGATCTTCCTCACATAGGCAAGAATGGATATGCTTAGTCTTTTGGTGTTTAGTAGCCTCTTCCATAGCACTTTCATAGGCATTTAAAAAAGGCGCAATGCTTTCTTGGCCTAAATAAGTCCTTCCTTAAAGCTTTGTTTAAAAGTTGAGCCAACTGGAGTAGAGAGAGGTCATAAATGCCAGTATTAATAATCTGTAGGCTCTGTGGACTCTGACTCAACATAAGCGTGGGGTTTGCTGGTCAATTTAGCATATAATATTCTCTAAATCATCCTAAAACTCATTACAGCATCAGTTAATCGCTCTGGAATCAGCCTTCAGATTGATTTGAGATTTCAAGTCTAAGATCTCTAACTCACAGAAGCTGACATGAGCATCCAGATTTTTTTAATTGGTGTTTCATCTTTTAAAGGTGTTTGTCAGTAAATTTTATGAGCTCGCAGACATACTTCAGTTTAGAGTCGATGGTGCTCAAGTAATGGTAGGGTTTATGGGTGTTTCATCAGGTTGAACTTCACATCCATGAGTAATATGTTCAGCTTGCTTCTGATGGTCCTAAGACTTCTTAAGAATTTTGCCACGTGAGGTTCTTCAGGAATTTCAGCCAGAGGAGCAACTGAACCGGGGGGACCAGGGGGCCCTCTGGAGCCTGGTCGTCCCTCAGCCCCCTCAGACCTTTTGGATCGTTTGGACCCCCAGGACCTTCAGGCCTGAGGTCCTTCAATGACAGTTTCACTTTGGCGATGAAAGTGATCAAGTAGGGCCTCTATGTGACTCAATCGTTGTGTTAAGATGGATTCCATGGTGTGGGTTTGAGCAGTAACCTCTAAAGTGGCATTGTGGATGTACTCATGGACCTCAGAGACACCACTCTGAAGTTTTTTATATGGTGAGTATCCATATACCCAGTGCTCACAGTGTCTAGCAAGGCGATTTGGCCTTTAGCATCTTTAATAAGGCAGCGGTTGTCCTGAATATCTTCACAATTGTTGCAAACATATGCATATGCAGCTTTGTAAATTTGACCATGTTGATATTAAAACTTTGTAAAAACTATACTGATGTAGGATTTCTTGATAACGTAACCCCACCACTAAGAGTAGGTGGTGGAGATCCATATGGACAAACTGATGAAGATAGGGCTCCACTCTACCAACCAATTCATTACTAGCTAAAACAGCTGAGTCATAGAGTCTTTGCATGTAGAAAGGGGCAGCAGAAGCTCGCAAATGGCTAGATTTTGTTTCAGTGGATGTAAAATTTTGGGTAGTTTACTGCACAGGTTAGTTATAAAATAATAAGGACGCTAGTTTTATGGCGACAACTAGTAGGTTGAGTCTTCACTAAAAGTGCTTCAAATTCACTCTGGTAAACTTTAACATGAGAAAAACAACTAGGGATATTATTTTTCTTCAATCTTCAATTTAGAAGTAAATATAATAAATAAATACCAGTTGAATTCTGTTTTATTAGAAAATTCTAGGGATTTTTTAGGCAAAAGGCGGACAACTTTTTAGATGACCCTCTGAAAATCAACTGATTGATCTCAAAACTTTTGACCCGTAGGATTACCTTCTGAATAATGGCGGATTCCTTTGCCTTATCTAATCCTCAGTAGTGTAACCTTTTACGGATTGGCAGCCATCCCTTTGTGTTAGGAACCATACATAGATGTTTTAGGGGCCATATTGCCTGATTATGACTACTATCTACCACCAAAAAATCATTAAACCGCTTTGGTAGCTAAAGTAAAAATGCACTAATCATTCAGCACCTCTGCTTGAACAATTTGCCATGGCAATCTGACTGTTGGCTATCAAGTCCTCTTAAAAACTCTTGATACTTTAGCATGGATGATTCAGGATGCACATTAATTAAAATTTATCACTGGGGTATATTCTTTAGTTAATTATGACTAAAAATTTAGTTGGCATCTATCACCAAATAATAGATTGTTTATTAACAATCTTCAAAATTCTTAGTATGTGAGATGGATAATGTGGTCAACCAAAATTCCAACAGTGGATAGATCCTATCAAGGAACTTCTGGATGGTATCAGCTAGGCTGTCAGTTTATAATGTTTAACTGACCAGGGTTCAGCATAAGGAGGTTGAATTTTAATGTGCCTGAAATTCTAATCTCTCAGGTTGGATTGGGTGTACTTTAGATTGTGAAGTAATAACCCATAAATTAATGCTTCTATCTCCATTGTGAGGAAGGGATCCAGTATTATACATTTTCCATGTTTCATGTATTTCATTTTTCATTTGATACAGCTCAGGGTGCTTCTGTAGTGAGCACCAGTTTCTGGCTTTTTTGCATGAGAAACTTAATGGTAAAAACCTGGGTGACCGGAGCCATAGGAATGGAAATTAGGAATGATCTTTGGGATTATTTTGTTTCTTTAAAATGGCAGAAAAATGCAAAGATGAAAAGATTTCGCTTCTTCAGGGTCTAGTATTATGCACTATCCTGGGATACAATACCAATCATTATAACTATGCAAAAATAGGTATAAATTTATTAAAAAATAAACAATAATCTTTAATGTTAGAGCTTTTGATATCTATAAGATGAGTGGGTGCCTTGTGATAAATGGGGCAAAACTCCCTTTTGTTTAGGATCATTATTCTCATCCAATATGAGGGTTGACCATGACTTTTTTACTGGATTCAGGATTATTAACCTCCCATTGTTCAAAAATGTCTGGATGTTAAACTCTGGCATTAGAATGAGTCTCATCTAATGAAGATTTCTGAACCTTTTTAATTAACTCTTTCCTAGTCAAAGGTAAATGCGCAATTTTTATTGACGATCCTTTTGATTCTATAAGCTTAAACTCATCAGATGATAAAACATTTTAATAGTCATGTAAGGCTTTCCACAAAGGGCATGAAGCCAGATGGTGCCTACTACCACATTTCAGGTAGAAAAGGCCAATTTTATATTAAGAATATCTTATATTTGCGCCCACACCAATGCCCTCACTTCCTAGTGATTAGTATGTTGACAAGAGTAAGCTCTTATGTGTAGAGAAATTCTCATTTTTACCAAAAGTTAAAAGTACGCCAGGTAAGTCCCTAAATATCAACACCCATTTTCCAAAATGAAAATTTTAAAAATTCTGATGGCTTTACAATGGTCGAGTAATGATAATGTAATTTCGCCAGAAAATGTTAAAAAAACTGACCCTGATTTTACCCTTCCTTCCATTATTTCCTAAAATCTCTTTCCAATGATTTTAAAACTTTTACCTAATTGAGCATCAGACCTCCAAAGATGAAGTACGCCTCAAATTAACAAAAATCCAAAAAGTTTCAAGGAAATTAAATTATGGAACAGCCAATCATGGTGTGCCCCATCACCTCCCAACCCTCAGTTCTCACGCCAACTTTTAAACTGACCCTCTCCTCTCAAGCGCAAATCCAGCAACTTGCAGCCAGAGAGGATGCTAACCCAAGAGTCACAGATTCCAAGAACAGCGCTGCAAACTATAATTCCCATTTACTATATAAAAGCCAGTGCCCTTACTTATGAGGGTATTGACCTATTTTGTTCTCTAAAGTTTGTTCATTTTTAATAAATCATTTCTTCTCCCGTTATTTGTATTTTTTCCATCTCCAAGAATTTTAAGCATCATGGCACCCAGTGAGGCCATTATATTGCAGATGAAAAGATGACACTTTCTTCATCAACTAGAGGGCTTCAGAGCCAGACTCACAGCAGATGCTTGGTTCCTCTGGTGGCTGATCAGAACCCACCAGTTTGGAATCAGAGCAAACTTGGTCTCCTCATGTCCTTACAGGTCCGATCCTGGGAAAATTTGGGACATTCAGGAGTACAAAAGCCAACAGAGGTTTTAGCCCTACTACCAAATTTTGTGAAACAATAACTAAATGTAAGTGGTGTTTCAGAAGGTCCAAGTAATAATTTTTTAGGTACAGGATTGATGACCAATATTGTCTCATCCCAGCTCATTATGAAAATCAAGCTTGTCCCAGAACTCATATATAATTGAGAATATAGCCTCACAGATCCAAACAACACCAAATTATTAAGTTCTTTACCTTCCTTGCTGATTCAAATTGGCAAACTAGTTTATAACTCCTGTGACCGCCTAAGACAACAGCCATTATGACATACTCATTGGGACACAATTCAATATTGAATATGAAGGAGATATGAATTTAAAGAAAGTTATATATTTTCCTCAATTACAAATTTTTATTTATTCTGTATTATATAGAATACAGAAAGAAGAAATACGCTTGTCTGGTTGAGTAACCTGTTTCCGCTTTGCCTTTGCATTATTCTAAATCAGGATTTATGGAAAAGTTCCCCAATTCAGTAGATGCCGCAGACTTCATGATACCCTATGCTGCCAAATGGTATAAACTTAATTCAGGAGAACAAAAAGCGGTTAATTAAACAAAACCTTAAGATACCTCTTAAATTCTTATTATACATCACTAACGTTAAAGGAGTCAGCTGATTTAAACCAAGATATTAACAGATGTTCTCAGCCCAGATTATTAGCAACCAATTGAGGTATTACTTGGAAACCTAACGAATAGTGAAATCATAGTCAAGAAACACTAGGAGAAAAAAGGCATTTTATTGTAATTGAAAAATTGGCAAGGTACATTTTATTGGTACTCAAATGATTTAAGATTTCCTGAAAACTTATTTTTTGAAATCAAACCAATTTAAATATTAGTAAATTAAGTTAGGAGAAACTTGAGAAGGTTCATCAGCTACTTGATGATTTATCAAGTTATTTTCTCCAAGCCAGATTATAATTACGGTCATATGAAAAACTGGATACATGAAATTAACATAGGAGATTTAAATCACTTACAATTGAAGCCATACAGGAAGTTGAAGGTAGAGGAGCAATACATGAAGACTGAGCTAAAACAACTATTGGATGCCGGCTTACTAGTGCCCTCCCAGAGTCCATGGGCACTCCTTGTTACCTAAAAGAAAAATGGTGGTCACAGAATTGTGATGTTTTACATGAAGCTTAACAGCCTCATAAAGAAGGGCTGCTATCCAATTTTACAAATTGATGATGCTTTGGCCCAATCCCTTTAGCATGAATTTCTTTGAAACTTTGGACCAATTCAGAATTACTGGCAGATTCTTATTTCCTAAAGACCAAGAAAAGCGCATCTTAGTATGCACAGAAGGGTTATTTTAATCTACATAACTCCCCCAGGGATTATGTGATGCGCCTACATCATTACAATGGGGAATGGATCATATCATGTAAGATCTCAAACTGAGCTTCGTGATTGTTTATTTTGATGAAATAACAGTGCTATCAAAAACCTTTATGATCATCTTAACTAACTCATTTCAGTTTATAACAATTACATGAAAACAACATCAAACTTAAACCTGTGAAGTTCACCTTTCTTCAAATTAGAAAAAAACTTGAGATTTGCCATATCATGGGGAGGAATTCATCTCATATACATTAAGGTTAAATTAATTTTATAAAATGCTTGGACTAAAGTGTTTCAGAGGTATACAATTTTCTTAGAATTGATGGAGTATTCCCATCAAATTGTCTCTGATTTCTCTCAACTCCCTGTTGGGATTTTTGCCCATATTCCCAGCCTGCTAGATTACCTGGTGTCACTAAGGGAAAAATTCTCTAAAGCAAAGTGAATCATAAATCATTTGGCCCAAATTTCAGAGGAACTACGTTTAAGGATTTTTGGATATTCGCCTGGTCATATCCCTCAGGGATCGATCTGGATGAATACCTAATATCTCATCAGGTGGAGCAGCCGACAAAATAGGGGCATCTGATAGTGATTAACTATCAGGCGTACTGATTGGGATCGGTCAGGTTTCATCACTGACTGATTGGGAATGTATGGTGAGTTGCGAGGTGAGTGATGCCGCCTGCAACTGTCAAATCAATTGGTTGGTGAAGTGACCTGCCATAATGGGTAAAAAGTCCCATTACCTAAGCAGGTCGCTAGCCAATTATGGTTCATTCACTTGGATTGAGAGGAAAATGTTAGGGACACGTTTCCAACTCTTTCCATTTGAGGTCTCAAGGATGTCCAATGATGGAATCCTAGCCAGTATGGGGAAGACCATTGCTGCCAAGATGAGGATGGGTGATTCAGTGGCAACAGCTACCATTTCATTGAAGAGGTGTCAACTGAGGGTTAGATGGCTGAATCCCCTATAAATTCCATAAAATTCACTATAATAAAAAACACACATATACCCATATACATTAATACATTAGAACATTATTAGTTTTATTGTAGATTTGGTTATAGTTAGACTATCATCATCTAGTGTGAAGTTCCATCTCAAGGATATTATTGCAAAAGAAAATAATTGGTAGACTCTTAGAAGAAGATTAGAGATTTGAGCGGGGATCTAGAGATGAAGGAAATCACAACAAAGGGATTGCTGCTGACTGTGTGTTGGGCCGAAGGAGACTGTCATCAGAGGATCTTGATGAAGATGGAGTGGACAGTAATATAGGGAATGAATTCCTATAAGTATGACTATCAAGTATTCAATTGGAGATACCAGCCAAAGCGTTGGGCCTGAAAATAGTTCTAACTCAACTATGGATAATAGTCTCCATACTATTATTGGATCATATATTCTTACAACGCAAGGTGCACGAGGAAACTGAACCTGTGCAGTAAAAAGATTACTAGGGTTGACAACTGATAATCAACTCCTTAAGTAAATTTTTACAAGTTGGTGCTCACTACAGGGGGTAGTTGAGTAGAAGAATCTATCAATAATGTTGTACAAAGAAGATGCTTCCAATTTGGAAATAAGTTACTAAAGGAAGTGACAAAGATAGAACGTGAAGAGGATCACGTTCAATGGCGTTCACCCAGCTCAGCAGTGGAGCTCTAAGTGAAGCAAAATGAAGATACTCAAGTTAAGGGAAAAGAGCTTGCATCCTAGATATGGAACTATCTAGTGCTGCAAGGAAACCAGTTCCTCCAGAAATCTACTTGAGATGAAGAGTTTCATCAGGGCCAACTTGGGTTGGAATTGGGCCCACTGCAAATAGTCCTAAGGATCAGCAGGGCCAACTTGGGTTGAAATTGGGCCCCGCTGTATTTAGTCTTAAGGAACAGCAGAATCAACTCAGATTGAAATTGGATCCGCTTTAAATAGTCCTGAGGAGAGAGTGTTTAGATGAGTCATTGGACAAGATAAGAAGCAATCAATCCAGAAAATTTGGATTGCCATACCAATGAAGAGATGAAATCCAAAATAGGAAATGATCGATCCAAAATAGTGGAGGAAATTATTTGATTTAATAGCACTCAATCACTGGTCAGAAGTTGCTGGAGATGAGTTCATTAATTCCGGAGAAATTGGATGAAGCTAATAAGGCCAAAATGACATGTGTAATTAAGGATAGCCATGAAGACTGAAAATTGTTTTCAGAGGAAAAAATGAGCTAAACAATCGGACAAAACTGTTGGCTGATGAGATACAAAGATCCAAAAGCATCAGTTGCCAAATAAGAGATGAAATTAGGGCCTGTTGGACGAATTTCCAATCAGGATTAAAAGGCCTAATTCAGGAGAACTGCCCAAAGTTGGCAAGTATGGCCTATACATGATAAGACAGCGCTGCTGGTCGTATAGGGAGAAAGGTCAATACTAATTGATAGTATTGATCCTAATAGAAAATAATTGCAATGTTCCCAGCGGACCTCTGAACCATTGATGGTTATGTCCTGATATTTTGGTAAAGTCCCAGAAGGGGACCACTGAACCAAATGGTTGGTTAAATCTTAAGAGGATAAGATTTTGAACCATGATAACTGGTAGGTTTGAGTACCCAGGACCCAGTTAAGATGAAGGGTAAGGAAGGACCTCTGAGCCTTTTTTTAGGTTGAAAGTCCCATTGCAAAAGAAAAATACAAATATATATATATAATATTAAAATATCGA
Source organism: Massospora cicadina (assembly GCA_022478985.1). NCBI lineage: Eukaryota > Fungi > Entomophthoromycota > Entomophthoromycetes > Entomophthorales > Entomophthoraceae > Massospora > Massospora cicadina. Next base: position 35,640 of record JAKSZP010005325.1, read on the forward strand.
TTTTATGGTCTATGAGTTTGGACCTAAGAAGCGACAAGAAATCCTGACAGCTGAATGGAGGAAATCTCACCCTTGAGGAGATGAATGTATTGGCCGGGGTAGCCAAAAGTATCAGCCTATTGGTTGATTAAGAGCAACTCGCTGATCTGTCAGAAGGCCAGCAAGAAGAGATGCTCAAATTATTGAAAAGTATTGGAGAAAATTCTCCCAAAAATGACCAGGAAACTGGGATACACATGAAGTGAATTGCAAGGTTAATAATGGAAAATCTGACGATCAGGCCAAATTGAGACAATTCTACAATTTAGGGTCTCTCGATGAAATGAGATTACTGGCCAGGGCAGCTGAAAGCATCAACCTATTGGTTGATAGGGAGCAGCTCACAGATCTGCCAGAAGGGTGGAAGGAGGAGGTGCTCAAATTATTCATATGGAATGAAGAGGCCCAGGACTCCTTAGATGAATTACGCCGGTACCTGATAAATTCACCAATTCTGAAATATCCAAATTTTGATCAGGAGTTTATCATATAAACTGATGCTTCATTGATGGCAATCGGCGCCATACTGAGCCAAGTAGTGAGTTTTGGGATGAACATCCGGTGGCATATGTGTGCTGGACACTCTCAGCCACTGAGAGGAATTACACCATGACTGAGCGTGAATATCTTGCAGTCATTTACGCCTGTAAGAGGTTTTGGGTGTATGTCCACGGAAAACACTTTAAGGTGGTGATAGACCACTCTTCGCTGCATTGGCTGCACAATTTATGGGAACCTGAAGGACAACTGGCCCGATGGGCACTTAAGCTATTGGCTTATGATTATGAGATAGTCCACCAAGCGCTGGCTTCTCACCAGAACGTGGATGGCTTATTGTGGTTACCAATGGTCCAGTTGGTATATCTGTAGGTGGTGAGCTATTCCAGAGAATGGTCAAAGGAAAAATCAAGGATGAGCCTCAAGAAATCCAAGGTGCGCTTTTAAAAGTGATGGAAAACACCAAGATCATGGATGGACAAGTATTCAAGATGATAAATGGGAAATGATTATTATTTCCAAAACCATCAGAAAAAACAGCAATAGTTCAAGCTGCTTATAAGGTTGTCAGGCATGGAGGCCTGAGAAAAACAACTGACCATATTTGCCAGTATTATTAGTGAGAATTAATAAACTATGATGTTGCAGATCATCTGGCTTGCTGCGTGGAATGCCAACTGCATAAACCACACAAGAATACAACTGGATACCAACTGGTATGACCTGGATTTGCATGGCACATGGTGTCCATCGACATGATGGGACTGCTGGTGATGAGCACAGGAGGAATAAAGTACATCATAGTAGCCATCGACCATCTGATGAGATGGGTTGAAATGAAAGGCCTAACTAGAGTTGATGCTACAAGTACTGCAAGATTCATCCTGTATCAAGTAGTATACCGGCATGGATGTCCACAAGTTATACTGAGTGATAATGGGACCAACTTCACATCTCATGTGATCCTAAGGCTAAATGAAATAATGGGGATCTGAGGAGTCATGTCAGTACCATACCGACTGGAGACAAATGGACTGGTAGAACAGGTCAATGGGACGCTGGCCGCGACGCTGAGGAAGCTAGTTGCAGGGAGAACTTCCATGTGTGGAATGTACCTGAGTTTGGTGACATTCACTTACAACATCAGTCATCATACGGCGATGGGAAAGACGCCATTTTAATTACTTTACAGGAGGAAGGCCGCGTTGCCGCTGATATTAAATTTGGTAGTAGAACCTATGTCAGGGATGATTACCAAACAATTCCTGAACCAACTGACGAGTTTTCTGATTGATATGCAATCGCAAGCATTCAATACAACCTTAAAGAAAAGGATACAAGCAAAATCGATGGATGATAAGAACTGACCGCCATTAGAAGAATATTGAATAAGAAAAAGTCACCTATTGCAATATGCATGATTTTGGATGAAGAAACAAATTGGATGCATTATGGTTCAGTCCATTCAAAGTAATCGCCAAGATGGCGACTGATGCTTACTCCATTAAGAATCTCTTGGATGGAAGAGTAGGAAATTGAGTCCATGCTAAGTATCTAAAGCATTGGATCGAAGAAAAAAATAAAAGAGTTCCCAAAGGACTGATGAACCATTAAGTTAGTCATGTTCTGATGATTAAATCAAGTCTGAAAAAAGGACCTCTGAACCAATCTAGATAGTTAAGTCCGAAAAAGGACCTCTGAACCATAGAAAACTGGTAGGTTTAAGCGCCCAGGATCCAATTTTGGGGGAAAAAGATGGACCTCTGAACTGAAACAAGGTCAAGTCCCATAGAAAAAAAGGGAAATAAAAATAAAAAAATTGATAAAAGATTTTTGAAAAAAAAAATTAAATGCATAGAAAAAAAGATGATATATTTTTTAAATAAATTTATTTTTTATTAATTGACCTTGATACAGGGATGATTTTGCCAATGTCGCCTCTTGGGGGAGGGAGGATGGATCGTGGTAGGAATGAACAGCCCATCAAAATCAATATGCGATTGGACACTTGCAAGGGCGAGACCTACACAAAACCACGTTTGTTGAGCAGACGCAGAACCCTGAGAGAACGCGACTAGGGGAAGAGAAAATGATATGTCAGAAGAAGCCAATTGCAAAACCCTGGAGTGGGGAGAAAAACAGCAATATAGGAAGAGGCAATTGGCAAATAACCCCAAGTAATCCTGATAAGGCACTGGCGCTGGAAGGCCTCATCAAGAACACTGGACATGTGAGCTGGCAGCGAAGAAGAAATACTCAAAGGGGGTTGTCAAATCATGCCCCCAATTAATGCCATCAATGAAAGATAGCGATGAGAAGCTCCAGAGAAGAGGTAGTCATGTAAAGAGAGGATTGCATCTTGTAAACAATGACTATGGGCTTCGCAGAAGCTGAAGTTGAAGCTAAATGACTGATGGAAGCCAGGCGAGGCTGGAAGCTTTGTTGACCAACTTGTTGAAGAACTTGCCAGCAAAGCGGAGAGCATAAGCAGCAGTATCCTGATCCAGAAGGTTGTCCAGATCAGAGGGATTCAGCGCTAATGTCAACGCCTTGGTAACCTGGGCCCGAAGTTCAGCATAGGGGAGCTTGAAACATATGGTGTTCCTGATTGAAAGCTCAGAAACCAGCACAGCGGGTTGGTAGAATTGCCCAAGTTGGAAGAGGAACTCAGGGAGCAAATCTGAACTGGCCAAGAACAAACAATCTAAAGTGACAGGCATAACCTCCAGAGCATTGACGATGATGTTTGGAGCATCAGCAAAAGGAGCCAAATCCAGGTGGGTTTCAAAGTCTAAATCAGGGATCAACTACAAGGGAAGAGTCAGCCGAATGTTGTTCAAAACGATGGCACACCTGGTTTTAGAGGGATTGGTTACCGTTTCCAGTAATTCGATGGAAGGACTAGCCCCTTGCACCAGATTAGGTGTATGAGTCCTGGAAGGACCATAGAAGAGGTTCTGTTGAGCATCCCAACTCATCTGCTGGAAGAGGCAAAGGTCTGAATCTGACAGACTGTTAAGAAGTTGCTGATAGCAGAATTCTGAGTTTGACATATAAGCAGGACTAGAGAGGGGATGTCAAACTTATATAGAAGTTGACATTATGCACTCTATAATCCATTAGGCTCAATTTTGGGAAATTAATTTCATAAAATCAATGAAATAAGCTTTCTGAAGGAAGGATTAAGAATGACTTACAGCCAAGAGGTTATGAGCAAAATAATGAGGTACAAATAGAAATAAGTATTCTTAATCAAGCTGCAAAATGAACATCAATGGTAAGAGTCTCCTGTCTAGAACAAGGAGAGAATCAGGAATTCAAGGACGCCAGACCAAGAATCCTGAATATGACAGCGGGTTATATACCCTGATGGGGGGGAAACTGGATCCTGGGAAAAATATTGTCATGAGTAAATTGATCAGCCCATCATGACAAGAGGTAGTGGGGACCATGCTCTGAGTAGGCGGTAGCGAGGAGGAAGAGGAGGAATGCCATATGCCAAAGGTTGTCCTAAGCAGCGTTGAGTATTGATGAGTGTACTCTGCTTAAACCAATGAAGTATTTGACCAGGTGTCTGAAGCAGTGTTCCCATGCCCCAGTCCTTTTCTTACTGGAAATCTAGGCAAGAGGGGGGATGTGTTGGGATTTTTGTCCATATTCCCAGCCTGCTAGATTACTTGGTTTTGCTAAGGGGAAATTCCCTAAAGTGAAGTGAATCGGAAATTGGTTGGCCCAAATTTTGGAGGAACTACGTTTGGGGGATTTTTGGATATTCGCCTGGTCATATCCCTCAGGGATCGATCTGGATGAATACCTAATATCTCTTCAGGCGGAGCAGCCAACAAAATAGGGGCATCTGATAGTGATTAACTATCAGGCGTACTGATTGGGATTGGTCAAGTTTCATCACTGACTGATTGGGAATGTATGGTGAGTTGTGAGGTGAGTGATGCCACCTGCAACTGGCAAATTGATTGGTTGGTGAAGTGGCCTGCCATAATACTAAAAAAACCCATTACCTAAGCAGGTTGCTAGCCAATTATGGTTGGTTTGCTTGGATTGAGAGGAAAATGTTAGGGACACGTTTCTGACTCTTTTTGTTTGAGGTCTTGAGGATGTCCAATGATGGAATCCTAGCCATGATGGGGAAGACCATCGCTGCCAAGATGAGGATGGGTGATTCAGTGGCAATGGCTGCCATTTCATTGAAGAGGTGTCAACTGAGGGTTAGATGGCTGAATCCCTATAAATTCCCTAGAATTTACTATAATAAAAAAACACACATTTACCCATATACATTAATACATTAGAACATTATTAGTTTTTATTTTAGATTTGGTTATAGTTAGACTATCATCATCTAATGTGAAGTTCCATCTCAAGGATATTATTGCAGAAGACAATAATTGGTAGACTCTTAGAAGAAGAGTAGAGATCTGAGTGGGGATCTAGAGATGAAGGGAATCATGACTAAGGGATTGTTGCCAACTGTATATTGGGCTGAAGGAGACTGTCATCAGAGGATCTTGATGAAGATTGAGTGGACAGTAATATAGGAAATGGATCCCTACAAGTATGACTATCAAGTATTTAATCGGAGATACCAGCTGAAGCATTGGGCCTGAAAATAGTTCTAACTCAACTACAGATAATAGTCCCATACTATTATCAGATCATATATTCTTATAATGCAAGGTGCACGAGAAAACCAAACCTGTGCAGTAAAAAGATTATTAGGGTTGACAACTGATAATCAACTCCTTAAGTAAATTTTTGCACTCCTCTAACCCTTGTTTGATTACTTGCAAAATACCTTTTTATAAGGAGAGTAAAGAAAATCTCTTTTAGATGAAAAGTACTTTTAAACAGATAACAATTCTGTGACATTTGAATTATTGGAAGCCATTTATCTTTCTTTAAAGCTGCCTCCAATCTAGCAGGAGAGGCCATTCTTTCACTTTTGGATGATGAAGGCATCACCCATCCAGGATGCTATCACAGCAAGACGCCTTCATAGGCTAAGCAAATTCACATTTTCACAGAGAAGGAATGTCTATCAGTTCTACTAGCAGTGAGAAACTTTTTGTCCTTCCTATATAATAAAACTTTACATTTGTTATGGACCACACTTATTTAAAATGGCTACAGACCATAAAAGATCCTACTGGAAGGTCATCTGATGAGCTCTCAAACTAAAGCACTATGACATGAATATTGACCTTCAAGCAGGGATGTGACACATGAATGTGGATGGAATGATCCAACTACCCCTACTCCTTTTTAGATAACAGCAACGTTAAAAAGTTACACAGCCTACATATGAAGCTGGACTCTTGGGAGGATTAAGATAAACCAGATTAGAAGATGCTGAAACAACACTTGCAAAAAAAAGTTCTCTATGAGTTAATATAAAAGTGAGATAGAAAAGATTGGTATCTTACTTACAACCTTTAGAATAGTCTAGCTATAATGGAAGCTCCCAATACCTTAGGACATATAGGAATCTAAAATTAATGGATCAAGAATTGAGGCTACAAGGAAAGAATTTTGGGCTCTGTAGTGAAATTTCTAGATGCCAAGATAACTTGCTAAAACAAAACCACATAAGGCTAAGTACAGGTATTAGCTGATAATCCCTTAGCAGCCATTCCATAACATCAGTTTAGATGTTTTAGGTCCACTATCCAAATAAACATGAGTAATCAATATCTTTATAGAAATTGATTAATTAATGAAGTGAGCTGAAGCAATTGTCATTCTTGAGAAACTGTCAAGACCACCATTAACTTCCAATAATAATATATATTTAATCAGCACAGTCGTCCTCAGGTATTGCTATGTGATAATGGGAGAAAATTTACTTTGAATGTTGCATATGTTTTAGCAGCAAGCATAAGGACACAACAGCTTTTCTCAGCGCCTTACAACCCAATAACACTTAAAGATTTAGGCTGAGCAAATGGGACTCTAGTTTCAATACTAAGTAGATGGCTACTTTTGGTACCCTGCACTAGGATCAATACCTCCCAAGTGCTCTAATGGCTTGCCAAATAAGCTTTTAATGGATTATCAAAAGATCCCCATTCAAGGCTCTATATGAAAGAGAAACAGACACATAGCCCTTTTCAATATGAAGTTATCAGTGATAATACCAAAGCCTAGAAAAAGTGTTAAAAAGATTAGCATATACAGACTTTCCAACTCCTTTCTGATGCAATAACAAATCTAGCCAAAATAGGTACAAGCGAAGGCCAGTCAGCATATGCAACCTACCAGCTTTACCCACATTTGAGGTTTTCTTTTTTAGCACTAGTGGTTTCCAACACATTTGAGATTTTCAATTTAGTCTTTTAATACCACAACTGCGTAGCACTTTGTGGAGAAAAATGTATTATATTTGGGAAGAGCCTTATGTCATAACCTATAAGTGCAGAGATAAATACTCAACTAAGTCTTTAAAAATGGAGTTACTATCAACAAAGTACATAGTTGATTCTTACATTGGTACTCCCACACCAATATTCTTTAAGGGGTTGATGTTGAATAACAAGGCGATAGGCATAATAGGAATATTATCAGATGAGCCCTCTGAGAGACTTGATAAGTAAGCTTAATAAAGGTATAGCAAACCCCTTATTCATTTTACAACTAAGCTGAACATTAACAATGTTCAAATTGATACTAGAAAGTCTCTTTGTGCACAACTCAAGGCCTCAATTTTCCAGGAGAAAATATTAATTATCTGATGTAACATAACATTGAGATATAAAGCAACAAATCCATTAGGTAACTTATGTGGCTATAGATTGAATAATACACTCAAAAGTTTATACTCCAGAGTCAGCTTGGAGATTGACTTTAATACAAAGTCTTCCTAAAATAAGTAACTCATACTGTATACCTACCTATAAAATTTAGGTTTCAAAGGCATTCATGAACTTAGAAGTTATATTCAAAGAAGAGCCTCCATTCAGATAGTTTCCCCCTTGAATAATTATATTCTTTTCCTTAAGGGTTATTGTGTTAGAAATAACATAAAATATCTTAATCTTATTTTCTAATAAAGTTACACTTTTATTCTAAAACTCCATTTGGTGAACTTTATTTCAATAGGTCCCTTTGCCTCTTACCATAGGACAGACAATCTACGTGTTGGGACCTAAGTGAGACTTGGCCACCCTATTGGATATAAATAAAATACTTACTAAACTCTTAGACTCAAAGCAAGTGCTGACTGTTAGGCTTCTTGTGATTAGCACTATTGAACCTTTTTTTAAAATGGAAGCCCTACAACCGATAAAAGTAAACTTAATTTTATCTGATAACATTTCAAAAAAGTTGGAACCTGCAGTGTATAAAATGCTTAGTACTTATATTTAGTCTTTGTAGTTTATACATTTGTTATTTTACCCAACTATTACTGGTTTGTCACCGAGTTATTTGCATTCCACATATGTAAAATATTACAATTATCTTTTAGGCGCCTCTTTTGAACCAATACTCTTTTGCTTACATTAAGGTTGCAATACTTTCACAAGCTAAATGTCATTTCAGCATACAAAATGTAGAAAGTTAAAGTTAACATTTCATTGATTATTATTTTCTGAAAACACTTCAAAATACTTAAAATAGTGCATTTGCAGTGACATCCTCTCTGAGCCTTTATCATAGGGGTTTTGCTCTTATCCCTTTACAACATGATACTTATTGCTTCTACTTTATATACCCGGGCAGAGTCAACCTCCTAGTCATCTGTTTTTTTAAATAAAATAAAGTTAAGTATAACAACAAGGCTTGAATTTAGTCACCTTGCTGTGCAGAATATTATACTATTTACAGTTAAGTCAACTCAAATGAGTTTTTTATTATATTTCTATTACTATAATACTTTTATAAGCTAGCAAAATTTGTAGTTTTATAAATACTTTTTACTCAAATGTAGCTAACTCTGAAAATTTACCTCATAATTGGTGCGAATAAAGTACCTGTCTAAAAACGCCATAGCACTTTTTCAGTTCAATGTAAAGTTGCCTTTTCGTGTTTTGTTTGTTTTTGTATGCTTCCTTTAATCCTGTCAATTTTGACTACTTTTTGCATAACGAAATCTCAACTCTAGCATCCAAATGTACACAAAAAAGAAACAATAATCCACAAAGTAAGAGCTGGTACTACTCTCATTTGGCCATCCACGCTCAATGCAGCTAAGATACAGATGCCAGACGCACGATGTATATATAAAAATTACTCTTAGCAAGCTTTAGTATCGCAATATTTTCTAAAATAAAACATTGCATAATTCACAAAACAGTAAGCAAACATACTTTAAAACTAAAACAAAACATCTAACCTGTTTATTATGATATAACTGCTATACAATGAAGGATTTACGTTCTGACTCTCCTCGATAAACAAGAATGCACATAAAGGCATGGGTCGCTTGGTTAAGCCTTAACAAGTTCTACCAAGCCATCTTCTACCTATGAATGTTAGTTCGGAGAATAAATAAGACTAATATAAATTAAACTCTATTGGCGAAACATAATAAAAGTGAAATTGACTTACTGCGTTAATGTGCGAACGAATTTTGGCAACTTCCAACGAACTATCTTTTATTTGTCTAATAAACATTAAAGTTAGATGTTTCAAATATAATTTGATAAAAGCCCACCACTCTAAATATAAAAAAGTAATTTAGGCATTCAAAAAAGCAGACTTCTTATATGATGACTAAGTTTAAACAACAAGATACTTACTTTTTAATCAGCTCCAGTCTCTTATCGATGTAATTCATAGCTTCTAATAAGGTTAATTGAAGTTGAAACCCATGTCCCACTGAGACGTAATGTAACGAGTATCAGGACTGTACAAAAAGTTTAAATGGTATTCAAATTTGCTATGCTTCTTACATATTAGCCTGAGCAAATACGCCACATCCAAGATCAATCTTTGTTTTGAGAGTCTTCTGTTTTGAAATTTGAATTGCCTCAATGGTTGCTTTAAGCTTAATACTAAGTGAATTAGTGCTTTGACTAATTTACGAAGTACGACTAAATCTCTATAGCTAACTTGATAAAGTAAACAGTAATTAAGAAATGTTTTAATTTAAAATCACAAAATGTCTGCTAAGTCCAACTTTACTTATACAAAGATAGAAACAGCAAAAAAACTTGCTTAGATACCCAAACGTTGACCAGCATTCACTAGATAATTCAGTGTCGAAGAAGCAAATATAGGAAAATGCCAACTTTACAGTAGAAAGTCAGACAGTTAGAAACTTCGGATGGTTTAGCACTGAAAATTTAATTATAATTTCGTTTTTGACGCATGATAAAACCTTTTCATGAATCAGAATTAAAAACTTTTTACGTTCTCAAAATTACAAGAAAATAAAAAAGTTAAAATTAAAAAGATAAGGTAGACTATCTAAAAGTATTTCTATAAAAAAAGGTGGATAAAAATAAAAAATGGGTTTAAAAAATGAGTACTGTTCATCGCAAAAAGTTGTGAGTTCAGATTGCCGAGACAGGGCACTTTCAAGCTGTGGAAGCAACTTAAGTTGAATAAACGACTGATATTTTTGAACTTCAGTTTCCATTTCTTTGTCCGACAGGGGCTTAGAGTTATTATTGATATAATCAGTTGCTTTAGTATTCATTTTATAAAGAACTATTTTCTCAAAACTATTATAAAGTTTCAAGGTTATCTATTTATTGTTAGCAAACTGTAAATTTTTTTTGGAAATTTGTGTTTTCAACTCTATCAAATTCAATTGCGATTAGCTAGGATCTAGGGAGCGTAAATTTGAAAAGCTTGAAATCTAGATTGATGCTATCCTGCAAGCTGACCGCAGAATTTAAATACACTTGGCTAAAATATGATGACTGTCAGCAGTAAAGTTTACTTAACAGAACTTCGCCTGGTAAATCTATAGATCTATACATTTATAGCATAATATCTGTTCCATCATAACACTTATACTGCCAAATAATATTTAATATATAATTACATTGCTAGAGAAATTATAAGGAAAATTTTAATATATTTATAGGTTATGTGAATTATTTATGATATATGAAAATAAGCAAAAACAAGTTTTTGCCATATAAAATTGTAATATTGTCAGTGAAGCAACTAAAAGGGAAGACTGGGCTTTAAGTCTGAGTGAGTCAGAGCAAGTGGATATCCCAGAAAGCCATTGTCACAGTCATCCAAATGATATCAAAATGGTGAATCCTATAGCTATCATGAGGGAAATAATGGTTCAATAACATACCAAAGGCCCCACAACAAGCCAAAGGGCTGTAATAGGGGCAATAACATGTCTTGTGAGAGCAACCCCCAAGGGTGGAAGGGGTGTGGAGAGGACAATCCCTCAGGGATCTACAGAAGCACACTTTGGCAGTATTGATAGGGTGCATGGTTTTGGTAATAATTTAAATATTAGAATTAAATCAGGAGGTAGTTCAGTAACAACATCATCCCAGTTTGTTGATGGATCAAAGGATTAATCATTCAGTACAGGATGGTGCACATCATGATTGATAGAAAAAAGTTTGCCATTCAGTTATTTCTCTGTTTGGAAACAAAGTTAAACTGCGGCAGTGCTTCAGAAAACAACAGGTAAAGTTTTTATGATGCTAAGTTTTTAAAGAAAGTGTATCAAATAATAAACTGACAATGAACCCTAGGTGGTGCCTCCACTTTTTAGGGGGGAAGACAGAAAATGTGTTTTTGTAGTGATGAGCCAAGGCATGTTAAGCAAACATTCATTGAGTATATGGGCCTAAATTCCTATGATATTTTCATAGGCTTGGGTTTTATCATAAGTTTGTGTCCTTTGACTCACTGGATTAAAAAATGATACAGCCTAGCAAACAAGAAAGGTTGGAGTGATCCAAGGTTGCTTAGAGCTAATTGATTTAAGAATTTGTATGTTTGAAGATATTTGGAGGCTGGGATAAATTTGAATCAGAAAAGTTGGTGTCACACAGGCCTTTATTAGCATTTAAAAATATTTGAGGTAGGGCTACCTTAAGAAAAATATACCACACTGAGAAATTTCTATCCAGTACTGGTTTCAAACTTTTATTGACCAAAACCTGCACTAAAGTGTAAGCAGGAATTACCCTGCCAGGCTACCCACTCTTTTTATTAGCATAAAAGTAATTCTAAAGATATTTCTCAATTGGTTTGAGCAAATATAAGGCAACATGTTGCAATTTGGTGGGTAGAAAAACTGGACTTGTCCTAATTTGCATAATTTTGAGGCCTTATTGAAGCCTTGTTTTAGGTGAAAGGGTTATTGGTAAATAATTTTATTAATCCCAGCAGAAGCCCCTTGGAAAATTTTATCCCTGAAAATCCTCTCTATTTCCTCTAAGATAGTGGAAGTAGAAAGGGTAGGCCTGAGGGTAAGATCTCTATCATGTATAAAGACATGTTACCCTCATGGATTTGAATTGAAACCATCCAAAAATTAATGGTATTGCATCAAAAGTGTAAAGTGGACCAAGTCTTTTGATCAAAAAGATACTATCCTTAGACAATTGGTATCAGGTGCCAAACAAGATGGATAGATTACTTTTAAAAGGGATTGCCCCAGTCCAAATATATTTGTAAGCATAAGGATATCCTTTACTGAAAATGTCATGGTATCCAAAGCATCATCATGCACCACACCCTGATATAAATATTAAAAAAATATTTATCTTAGATTTTACGTGATAATTTTATATATAATTACAGACTCTCTTAGTGATATTTAATTTTAATAAAGATTAACTGACCAAAATTGCCATTTAAAACAAGTCAGAGTGCCCTGTTGACATTTCACATTGTCTACACCTGCTGCAGCTGCTCAATAAAATTACTGGTTTTCACTATAGGGGGCAAGTTTCAAGGTAAGATACAGAAATAAGTATCATCAATGATAATAATTTCAACCAAGGATCCTTTGAGATGGGCAGTTTTTCCCAATGGATGATTGAATACCAGCTTGTGGTGATGTGTCCCAATCCAAAACAATTAGTATTAAATCCAATGCAGACACTTCTCTCATGGCCATGGACCCAGACACTTATTAAGTTCAGGTTGGCAACGTGAATGCCACATTCAACCAATTTATGAAATAGGTATATAGTTCTGGGGAGCAGTCTAGTTGGTCCAGAGCCCTGGTGTAACAGAACAAATTTCCGTTCATTAATTCCTATAAAATGAGATATTAAGAATGATGGTAGCAGACTGACAGTTAAATCATTTCGCCACAGTCTATAATATAATATAATTTTATTTTTTTATTGTTTAAATTATGGGAATTAGGGCTCAATAATACTGTAACAAATCAGGAATCATCCAGTTTCCACGCCTATTTCTCTTTCATAGCTTTGACTTGACAGTCAGGTTTATATTCTGGTGTATGATATTCCAACTCTCCCAAATTGGAATTATATCTTGTTTATGGCTTCCCCATCCTGCGTTTCCACCGTTTGTGGGACCCTTCACCAGATAGACCAATCTCAAATAAATGTGATACTCTTGTCCTTAAATCTAAATTATAAAGTATTTGATTAGTTCAGTTTGCATCTCAGGTTGGTCAGAAATCTGTCAGAATTTCATGTCATTGAACCCTTGCCAACCAGGTGCCATAAGCCGCAAAATCATGATCTCAGAAGGTGTGAGGTTTTTGAGTTTTTGACGGGCCTGCCAATCTTGACGCACCCCAACCTGGTTGTGGTCCCCAATGGTGATGCCTGTAAGTGCGCAACGCCAGTAAGCACATATTTCCTGGGTCCAGACAGGTGGCTAGAGGCCAGAAGAGTATTGACTGACACATTAAACCTCCGCCTAAATGGGCTATTTACCTGAGTCACTGCTAGGCTTTTTGTAGAAGCGTAGGGCAATTAGTCTGAACTCAATGACTGAAAATATGATATTAACCTATTCTGCTGTTTGATTGAAAAAACTTTCTTTCAAAATAAAATTATATGTATTGGGATGACAATCAAGATCTTTGTAATCTTATTGTTGTATTATTTTAACTTCATTTTCCTTGGTGAGTAGTTTTTCCTGCTAGCTTAAAAGATAGGGGGATGACCATTGTTCTAAGAAAATCTAACCATATCGCCTTCTTCATCAGTTTATGTGGAGCTCTGATGGTAGAGAAGCAAGATGGGGGTGCTAATCAGGCCACTGGTGGTTGAGGCCTCTTGTGCCTTCCTGTGGACCTCCAAGGGGAGCATTGACACTTTCCATGACCCTTAGATTTTTGATCAGAATTCCCTTTTCCTCCCATTTCAATAAAGGTCGCCCATTAGCGGATTTTCTTCCACATTGCTAAGTTCAGGGAAGCTCGTGGGGGTTTCCCTTTTATGAAGAGTAATTTAATGAAACAAATTCTGTTTATCAATTACTATAAATTGAGATATTAGGAATGGTGGTAGCAGACTAATGGTTCATATCAACTCGGCCACAGTCTATAAATATAATTTTATATTTATTATCATTCAAATTATAGAATTAGGGCTCAATCCTATTAGATGCCATGGAAATTTCCGTTTTCCACGTCTAATTTATTTCATAGTATTATCTTGATGATTGTGTTTATCATTAATGTATCCTATTCCAACTCTCCCAAGTTGAAATTCTACCTTATTTTTGTTTTGGTTATTCTGCATTCCCACCAATTGTGGGCTCCCTCTCCAGATAGGCAAACTCAATAAAAAACGATTTTGCTTGATCATTATTTTAAATTATAAAGTATTTGGTTGGTTCATCTAGTACTAAAAAAAGTATTTGGTTGGTTCAGTTGTATCCTAGGTTGGTCAGCAATCCATTCAGAATTGCACGGACATTGAACCCTTGCCAACCAAGCATTGTAAGCTGCAAGCTCATGGTCTCAGAAGGTGCAAGGTCCTCTGAGGTTCTGATGGGCCTGCCAATCTTGCTGCACCTCAACCTGGTTGTGGTGTAAGTCCAAGAGAGCATCCCCTCTGCTTAGACTGGGCGGTGTTCCCATTCCCCACTAAAAGGGTCCAAAGAGGGAAGCTGTCCCTCTCGTCTTACAGGGTGATCTCACCCATGTGGTAGACAAGCGTTGGGTAACAACTTTACCTCTGAAGATTCCTCCACCTGTCCCCACAATTCCCTCCGCTGAATTAGTATGGTGAATTGAGGAAATTTGTGCCAAAATAAATGGAAGCTGCCAACCCATGGGCTAAAAAGTTTTTATAAAATTGATGGCATAGAGCCCTCAAAATCAAGATCCAAAAGCTGTAAACCCTCAGCAATGAAGCCCAATGTGTTCGCACATTCAGGGAATGAAGAATTAAGGTTTGAATCCTCTGCAAAACTCTCCAATGGCATTGGGCCATTGTAAAATGTTTTTGTTGGTTTGAAACCTGCTTAAAAACCTCTGGAGACAAAGTCTGATGGGCGTATACCTCTTAACCTGAATGTGTCCAGTGACAAATCCTGGTCAAAATCGCCAATGGCATCAGGCCATTTGTCAATGTCGTTACTAATTTGGAACCCCTCAAAAACATTAGTGGACAAATCCTGATGGGCATGAACTTCCATTTTTGAATGTTGCCAATAGATCAAAACCCTCCCCAAAAATCAGAATCATCATTTGATGCATCTCACTTGGATAAATGGACGCCGAAGTGACAGGGTATAAGTGGTTTGGGTATCCCAAACCTGTTTCTGACCATTTGGGACCGCCCCTATGTGGGGTGCCCTTGGGAGATCCCTGTTGCACACTGGGCAAGATGTCATCATGCTAACCATCAGAATTGCAGTGAAACTGTAAGTTGGGCATCTGAGGTCAAACTGACAGCAACTTGACCTGCGCCAACTCCTTTGAAGTCAGTTCATATTGAATTCGTTTCCCCCTCACTCTAAAGTTCTCTGGGTTAGGTTGAAACTTGAGGGCCCTGATCCCACACTCTACTAAGTTAATTCCCAAATTGACAATCTATTTAAGCAGTTGTAATACACTGTGGAGATTGATGATCGATTTTCTTAAATTTATAATTCAATAAAAATCTCCCCAATTTATCAATTTTTATTTATTTTAAAATCTTCCTTGCTGAGCTCCCAATGGCGCTAATCTTGTGGCCTTTTGGGCCCTACATTGGCTGGGCAGTACCAGTCATGATATTAACTGTAGCTCTTACCGTAGCTAACTGGGCATACCATGTAAGAAATTTATGGGAATTCAACCCCATTGTTAAGGCCATCTGCTAGCAGGATATTAAAATCTTGTGGGACCATTTGTATCCACTTCAAGCAAAGATCCGCCCCCTCACCTCCGTTTTTGTTCCAAACCCACTATGGAGTATCCTGAAATAGCTATTCCAGTCGTTCAACTTTCTTCAGCAAGGCCCACTAGGTCTGTAGTTGTAAAATCCTGGTTTCTCGCCAGGTTCCTCTTTACGCTTTCAACACACTGGCTCTAACTTGTCACTCATCTCTCTGCGCAATAAAACGTTGTCCAAGAGGCAATGCCTCTGGAATTTGGGCTTTCCTTTTGGTGCTTTTGCATCCAGATTGGCAGGGGAGTCTAAACTTTATATGACATTCCCTAACATAATCAACCGTCCATTGTTCCTACCTTTTCCGCCCTCCTCATAGAGATGGGCGCCGCAGTAATTACCCTTTACCAGGTGAACGTGCAGTCAGTAGTTTGTCTCATGTTGTTTGTTTGGTCAGTTGCCAATTTTGTAAGCAGCGTTTGAAATGCTTTGGAGGAATTTACTCATGGTAGCAGGGACCATTAGCTGCTATTCTTCCCTCAGTTCGTCCTCAAATGGAGAATCCTGGTGTCACTTTCTAAAATATTGCTAATCGTGTTTTTGACGCACTTGCTGAGGTGAAAATGCGATCTGCTGTTGCCCTGAATAATGCTGCTTCATTATCCAATGCCAGCAAGGTGTTTCCCTTTTGGATGCAGTTGTTGGTGAAGCCCGTTAGTGGGTGCAAGGACTTCTGCATTCTTCTATTTGAGAAAATGATCCTACCTCACTTGTTGTGACGGTATCATCAGCTTTGAAACCCCCTGTCCCACATTTGGAATGTTTGTTCCAATTACTCTATCTGATCGCTGAAGCCCCTAGCATGGCCTCTTTTATTGCAGCCTTCCGTGAGCAAGCCCCAGTGCTTGAGCTTTCTAGTGAGATGCTCCAAGCAATTTTAAGAACTGCGTTGGATTCTGCATCCTCTTGTCACAAAATCTGGTCCACCACTATGGGATCTGTGGATCAAATTTGTCAGGCAGCGACTTTTATTAAAGCCTCTATCTGCCATCATTTCCTCCCTAATGTTAGAAACTTCATGTTCAGGTTGTCTGGTGGGGTCTCATTACCTGAACTTATTGTTAAACCAGTATCAGTATTGGTTCCAGGATCAGACGCTGCCTCCGCTCCAGAGTTGATTCATCTTGTTTGCTTTCTGGAAAGTCAATGGAAGTCCATCTTGAGGAAGATGGGTCCCAACTCCTTACTATCCCCATTTTTGTTCCATAAAAGAGCACGATCTTACCCCTGATTTTCTTGCTTCTCTTCAGTGTCAGCAGAAAAGACCATATCTGCTAGAAAACAGAACTCCGCCTACTTTGTATTACCAATAAAAATTAGTATTAGAGCACCCCAGGCATCTTTTGAGTCCTTGGTGGACACTGTAGCAGCAGGTAACTTTATGAGCCAAGAGTTGGCCCACTGGCTTGATCTTGACCTAGACTTGGGTCCTACGGTGATGGTCGCTTCATCAGCCTCCCAGCCATCATACATAATATGGCACCCAGTGTTTTTCTCAGTTCAACAGTTTAGTTTTTGTAATCATTTTTCAGCGATACTAACATCATGTTCCCAGTAATCTTGGGTGTGGGCTGATGGCGTTGGCAGCATGTGAGGAGTCACCTTGAGTCTATTATGCTGTCTTTCTCCAATGGCCTGATGGAGGGCGAGTTTCCTTAAGTGGATACTCTTACTAAAGCTCAAGGTCGCAGTTTTATTACTTCCCTTG
Organism: Massospora cicadina; assembly: GCA_022478985.1. Taxonomy (NCBI): domain Eukaryota; kingdom Fungi; phylum Entomophthoromycota; class Entomophthoromycetes; order Entomophthorales; family Entomophthoraceae; genus Massospora; species Massospora cicadina. The sequence continues at coordinate 53,196 of JAKSZP010005325.1, forward strand.
TTACCCCTGTGGGCCTCCCATCGGATTTTCCATAAGCCTTGATAAGCTATCAGGGTATTTTCATCTTTGAGAAGGTGGCCCGTCTTCCCCACATACAGAATTCAACTTGAGGTTTGAGACTATGGTGCAGGAGGTGAACATTAACTGCCCACTGTACCCGCATACAGTGGAGGAGGTTGACATTAATACATGGTTGGATGGCATGCTTATGAAGGGTTGGCTCTTCAAAGAAACTTCACCGGTTGCCCCCACCTTCTTTGCCAAGAAGGCCGATGGTTACCTTTGTCCCTGTGTGGATTCTGGTCATCTTATTAAGATCACGGTACACAATCCCTACCCTCTGCATTTAGAACAGAAAATTGGGCAAGCAATTTACAAAGTGCATGTGTTCTCAAAACTTGATCTTGTTAATGCCTTCAATCAGATTCAGGTGAAGGAAGGTCAGGAACGTCTTACTGCAATCTGTAAAAAGCGATGCATCGTCCAATTTTTAGTGATGCCTTTTGGTCTAAAGAATGCACCAGCTACATTCCAAAGAATGATCAATAGTGTGCTGAGTGACCTACAATTCACCTGTGTGGTCTCATACATCAACAATATATTGGTACACTCCCCTACTTCTAAACAAAATGTGAAGAAATTCAAGGCAGTAGTAGCTGCCTTACATAAGATGGGCCTGCTTGTTAAGCTCTCTAAATGCGAGTTTTACAGGGAGGAGGTTACCTTCCTGAGCAATCTTGTCTTAAAAGATGGGTACGCCATTCCATCCAACAAGTTGGACGCCATCCACAAATGCCCAAATCAATAACCTAAAAGCCATTGAGAAGCTTTTTGGGTACAATCATTTTCTTGAAAAAACTCTCCCCTGCCTTATCCCAGTTAGCCAATCCAATTCACCCACTTGCGGGTAAGAATGTTCCCTTTTGTTGGACGCCCAAGTGCCAGCAGGCATTCGAGTTGATTATAGAGGTGTTCTTATCACCCCCATCTTAAAGCACACAGACCCCTCCAAACTTTACGTTGTAGCATGTGATGCCACATCCGTTGTGGTGGGGGCTGTCTTGCTTCATGAGCTTGATGGGTTGGAACATCCCATCGCCTATTTTTCCTGCAAGTTCCCTCCCACTGAACAGTCCTGGGCCATTTATGATAAGGAGTTGGCAGCCGTAGCATGGTCCTTGACCCACTGGCGGTATCTCTTACAGAGTGCTCAGCATGAGATAACTGTGCGCATGAATCACCAAGCCTTTCTTTATTTTCTCAAGCCACAGAAGTTGGCACACCGGCAAGCTCAAGCCTACTAGGATTTGTGTAGTTTCAAATTCAAGTATGAGTTTGTAAAAAGAGCGTTTAATTCCCTTCTAGACTTTTTAAGTCATAAACCTGCACATTGCCCTGCTGACTCAGATGAGGAAGATCTGATCACAGTCATTACCCCACCCAAATCTTATCCATCGGACCTCCCGTGGTTTTGGCAGTGGATTTAGCTCCTGATGCGCCTTTAATCTTTCGTGTTTTAGCAGCCCAAAAGGCCTGTGCAGAAGGTGTGGACCTTCTGGAGCAGTTGTCTCTCCCAGATTCAAAACATTCCATGCATTCCTTAGTTGAAGGCCTCATTCATTTGGTCACAGTTTTGAGCATCCCCCTTCTATGAGCTGAAGCGTTTCAGGCTCATCATGATCCCACCAGTCAGACATCCTGGAAATAAAAAGTATATCGATTTAATCAAGAGTACCTATAATTGGGGAGGGGTTTTCAAAGGATCTTACAGCCTTGATTGTAGAAAGTGTGAATTGCGTCCAGGCCAATTCAGACCAATCAGGAAGAAATGGTCTCCTTTACCCCTTACAATAGGCAGAAGGTCCATGGACATTGGTGTCCATGGATTTTATTGTTGAACTCCCCTGTTCCAATGGGTTTACAGTGGTGATGGTGGTTGTCGATCAATTCACAAAATCTCCCTATTCATTACATGCTCTTACACTATCACTTCTGAGGAAACTGCTCGTCTCTTCATGCACCATGTGTCCTCTATTTTCAGTCTTCCACAGGAGATTGTCAACAACCGTGGGCCCCAGTTTACGGCGCAGTTCTGGAATGAGCTTCTGTTGATCTTGAAATTACACCCTGTCATTCCACAGCATATTATCCCCAGTCTGGTGGACAAACTGAATGGGTTAATCAGATTCTGGAACTATAATTGCGCTGCTATGCTGCAGCCATGCAGGATTCCTGGGTTGACGACCTTCCCCTCACTCATTTTACATATAATAACAGAACGCACGCCTCCACAGGGTTTTCTACATATGAAGCGACCTTGTGTACAACCCCTCATTTTCAGTTGGTCCATGCCTTTGCACAGATGTACCAGCTGCTGAGGATTATGCTGAGCATATATGGGCACTTAGTCCTTGGTTTAGGAGCAACTTACCAAAGCTAAGTGATTACAAACAGTTTGAAGATCAGAAGCGCCTCCTAGCACATGAAATAGTGGTGGATTCATATGGTATGCTTGACATGTGACATTTGCAGATGCAGTTGCCCTCTCAGAAGTTTGCAAGTAAGCGTTTGGGTTCTCACTTGGTGGAGGAGGATTTGGGTAATGGCGCTTTCCGGTTGAAGTTGCCACCTAACTGGAAGCAACATCCAGTCTTCCATGTATCTCAGCTGCTTCCGTTCAAGGGGGCAATCCCCTCAGACCCAGAGCCTATAGTGCTTGAGGGTGCAGAGGAGGCAGAAGTGGAGGGCATTTTGGCATCCCGCAGATTCAGCGGTCTGTCTAATATCTTGTTGCTTGGAAGCACTATCCAGCCTATGATAAAAGTTGGGTTAAAGCCCAATATTGTGCAAAATACTTGGATCAGGTCAAGGCTTTCCACGCCACCCACCCAGAGGCTCCTCGTCTTCCCCAAAAGATTGCTACCTTGATGGCGATCAAGCTGCTGAAAGCTCACAAGAATGTGGCCCTTAGCCAGTTCCCTAGTGGTGGCGCCCTATTTGGCAAAAGGGAAGGGTAATGTAAGTCCAGGGAGCATCCCCTCTGCTTAGACTGGGCGGTGTTCCCATTCCCCAACAAAAAGGGCCCAAAGTGGGCAGCTGTCTCTCTCATATCACAGGGTGATCTCGCCCATGTGGTAGACAAGCGTTGGGTAACAACCCTCCCTCTGAAGATTCCTCCAACTGTCCCCACAATTCCCTCCGCTAAATTAGTATGGCAAGTTGAGGAAATTTGTACCAAAATAATTGGAAGTCGCCATCCCCATGGGCTAAAAAATTTAATAAAATTGATGACATAGAGCCCTCAAAATCAAAATCCAAAAGCTTTAAATCCTCAGCAATGAAGCCCAATGTGTTCGCACATTCAGTGAATTCAGAAATTAAGGTTTGAATCCTCAGCAAAACTCGCCAATTTTATTGGGCAATTGTAAAATGTTGTTGTTGGTTTGAAACCTGCTTAACAACTCTGGGGACAAAGTCTGATGAGCGTATACCTCTTAACCTGAATATGTCCAGTGACAAATCCTGGTCAAAATCGCCAATGGCATCAAGCCATTTGGCAATGTTGTTGCTGATTTGGAACTCCCCTTATAACATCTGGGAAAAAGCTTGATGGGCATGTACTTCCATCATCTAATGTTGCCAATAAATCAAAACCCTCCCTCAAAAAATTATAATCATCATTTGATGCATCTCACTTGGCTGAATGGTCGCCAAAGCGACCTGTATGACAGGTTGGGTATCCTGCCCTGTTTTTAACCATTTGGGAACGCCCCTATGTGGGGTGGCCTTGGGAGATATGTTGCCCACTAGGCGAGATACCATCATGCTAACTGTCATGTGCACATGACATAATAGTGGGGACCAACCCCAAAGACAAGGCTGGGCGCCAGGAGGCCCAGAGGGTTAAGCTGCAGGACCTTCCTGATTTGAGGCACACCCAAGACCAATGCTGGGTTCAGAAAAATATGCCCAGGTTGGGACTAGTGGTGTGCCAAACGCCCAGCCCCTGATGTCGAGCCAGGCATTAAAACAAACGATTTACCAAATGAATGCAGACAGTTTGATTCAGTTTATCGAGGAGTGGGATTTTAAACCCATTCCATTTTTGAAATAACATGCTAGGGTTGAATCCAACTTCAATTGCTCACTCGAGTGAAGTTGGTTTTGGCCTATTCAACCAACTTGGATGGCAGTGTTGCCCTATTGGTGAGTTGGTGCTTGGGCCCACTGCGGCATAACCCTATTTCCCCACTTGAGTTTAAATATGTTTTCTCCAACCAACATTCCTTGTTGGTCGACTTCCCAGATAAACCTTATCCCCATTATACCGTTTTACTTTATGCATTTTTTAATGATCCTGTGCACAAACCTCTTCAAGGAGGTCTTGCGCTCCATTAACCTTGCCATTATAAACACAATACAATTCTCACCTTGCGCACTGTTGGTCCGCCCAGGTACCCTCCAACCTGGGTCGTTTACCCCTTCTCTCCATGTGCACCGCGACACTTTTGGCTGGTTAATTATATAATTTTTTTGCTTATATTATTATTGCTCCAGCACTCTCCGCTGGGCAATGATTAATTTTATTTTAATGGCTAGTTCCCTGGCATTGGGCTTGTGCACCGAGCACCACCACACTGGGAAATGGAGAGTTATAGATACTCTCTTAACACTAACTATCAGGAAATGCAGTGAAACTGTTAGTTGAGCATCTGAGGTCAAACTGACAGTAACTCGGCCTTTGCCAAATCCTTTGAAGTCAGTTCATATTGAATTCTTTTCCCCCTCTCTCTAAAGTTCTCTGGGTTAAGTTGCATCTTGAGGGCCCCTAATCCTGAGCTTTACCAGATTATTCCTCAAATTGACCATCTATTTAAGCAGTCATAACACAATGAGGAAATCGACTGTCAATTTTCTTAAATTTACAATTCATTAAAAATCTCCTCAAATTCTCAATTTTTGATTTGTTTCAAAATCTTCCTTGTTGAGACCCAATGGCGCTAACCTCATGGCCCTTTGGGCCCTACATTGGCTGGGCAGTACCAGTTATGATATTAACTGTAGCTCTTATTATAGCCGACTGGGCATACCATGTAAGAATTTCTGGGAATCAACCCCATTGTCAAGGCCATCTGCTAGCGGGATATTGGAATCCTGTGGGCCCATTTGTCTCCACTTCAAGCAAGGATCCGCCCCCTCACATCCATTTTTGTTCCAAACCCACTATGGAGTATCCTGAAACAGCTAGTTTGACCGTTCAATTCCCTGCAGCAAGACCCACTGGGTCTGGAGTTGTAACAGCCTGGTTTCTAGCCGGGTTCCTCTTTATTCTTGCAACACACTGGCGCTCACTTGTCACTCATCTCCCTGCACAATATAACGTTGTCCAAGTGGCAATGCCTCTGGCATTCTGTCTTGCCTTTTGGGTGCCTTTTTATCCTGACTGGCAGGGCAGTCTAAACTTCATATGCCATTTCCCTGACAGTGGTCCCCAGTGGAGATGCATGTAAGTGCACAACCCAGTAAGTGCGTACTCCCTGGGTTCAGTCAGATGGCTAGAGGCCGGCAGAGTATAGACTGTCGCTTTGAACCCCCGCCCAAAATGGGATATTACATGAGTCACTGCTACGCCGTTTTGTTGAAGCTTAGGGCAATTAATCTGAATTTAATGGCTGACAACATGATATCACCTATTCTGTTGCTCAATAGAGGCGACTCTTTTGGCATAAGATTTTATGTATCAGGATGGCAAGCAAGGTCTTGGGAACCTTTATTGTTACTCTTGGCAGTGCCTCTCATTTGTAGGCAATGAATACACATCCTCTAATCTACCCTATCTAAAGTACAAATAGTGGAAGAACATCACTTTGACACCCTTGCACTCTGCTATCTACCACTTGTTACAAATTGTGTGGTCACATCATCAGGAGATATTGTACCAATTGAGCATCATCATGAGCTGCATTTCAACGTTGTCAACTTTTAAATTCTTTCTTGGCTTTTTGTCAAGTTAGTCAAGGTGCAATATTGATAAATGTAACCTCCTTATAGAGGCTCAGCAATAGCTCATTTGCTTGGACTTTGGCTTGGCTACCTTCATGTAATATCAGTTATGGTGCAATTGGAAGGAGTGGAAAACAAGGCTCAAAGCCAGCTAAGTCAAGTGTTTAATGATATCAGGAACTGACTGAAGTAATATAACCATGCAATAAATTATGAATTTCAATAAAGATAAAAACCGTTTATAAGTTTTCCCATTTAGTAAGGAAATGTGGATGGTTCCTGGTCCTTTCAAACCAACTGGCAACAAGGGAAAAGTGGAGATCAAGCTCCCACAGGGCCCTGAGGGCCTTTAGGATCCAATAGAGTAGATGGTCATTCAATACCCTTTGGGATAGCAAGAACCTCCTTGTCTCCTTGGACTCTCTTACCCTATAGAAACCTCTGGGAAGATGGCTCATAAGGACCCTCTCAGACAACAAGTACCCCTACTAAGATTTTTAAAATGCCCCCATCAACCACCTTAATATATTATAAGTATCAGCTGCTTTATCTTCAGGGGACTTTTACTATAAGAAAAAAATAGTTTATGTGGGAAGTATCATTTATACAATAACAAAAAGCTTTTCTTTCCTGTAACAATGACTTTAGTTACATGATTCGATTTGAACAGCAACTTTTGATAATCACACAGGAGAGATGGGCGATTTTAATAGTAATCTAATACAACCTGGGTGAGAGTTGCATCAAGAGGTGCTCAAAACGGTGCACCCAAGGGCAAGAAACGCCATGGAGAGGGACCAGGAACCCAAGCCGCCAAGAAACCACAAACTCAGACATCATCCAGGTTTAGGGTATTTACTATAAAACAAGATCAATACATGTACATCCAATGTAACCAACCCCTTTCAAAGGTGGAACACGGGCTCTGACTCTTCCTTGGGGATGAGTCCCCGACCCTGTGGGAGAAAACGTTTGAGGCACAGCCCTCCCTTTTCCCCCACGCGGTATATGTTGTCACCAACAACATGGGCCATGGCTGGATTAATGTTGGTTTTGAAACAGCTGAAGAATCAGATGCTGCAGAAAAATTCTGCGTCAAAATTGCTCTTCCTGAGGGCAAAAAAATAGTGTGCACCGCGTGTACCAGATGGAACAAAGCGAAAACTTTGTTCATCTCCTTCACCTAACTCCCTAGCAACCTTCCTCATAAGGTAATCGAGGAGGAGCTATGCAAAGGGCTCATAGCCTATGGAGAAATTATGCAACTTGAATTACAATGATTTCGCCTGATGCCAACCCTGTGCACAGGCAAAGCTATCGCCATGATCAACCCATTCCCTGAAGTGGAAGATGACTTATCAAGAATCCCCCACACAGCAGAGTTTCACTTTGTGGATGGGGGACAGTCATCTGCATTCTGAGTTACACCGGAATGCACACCACATATATGCAACCAATGCAGTTCATTGGGACACAAGGAACATGCATGCCCCGTGAAGGAGGGCTTAATGGAAGCAGACTACTGTGAGGAAGCCATGGATGAAAGTAACAAAAACTTCGCCAGAATGACTGATGGCCACCACCCATTCCGCTGGGGTGAAGACGGACTTTACTCCATCGTGGACCCAGTTACACATAAACAACGCAAAGCGGCACAAAAATCCAACAAGCCGGCATCAGTTGAGGTGGCAGCGCACACAGAATCATCCATCGACCCCAGACAAATTCAAGAGGACATTTTGGATATAAACTGAGCCAACCAATCAGAACAATATGCCCAGGGTAAAAATTTTCACAGCAACTCAACTGAGTCACCAAGCAACATCAATCATGCACAATTTGAGAAACAATTCAGCTGCTTTATGGGCGAAAATGCATGCACAATTCTCTAAATTTGAACCCCAAAATTACAGAACCCAATCAACACCCCACATTGAACCATCATGAGACACATACGGGAAAAGATAACGCAAATTCCAAAAACCGCAATTACTGCAAAAAATCGGGTCAGATCAAGAGAACTGACATTGTCACTGAGAGAGTTGGAGTACAGATGCAGAGAATGGCCAAAATGAGCCGCGGTGGGTTAGGTCCAGAGGGCCCTCCCAACTGCTCCTGAGGTGCCATGGGCATCTCAGTATCAATAGGGATGCTAAATATCGTGGGAACCAGGGCTCAAACGTCCCAAGCCAAAAAGCTGGACTTTCTGCAAAAACCCCTTGTAGACATTTTGGCCATCCAAGAAACCCACTGTCTACAAGGGGAAGAAGGATCCTGGTCAACCAGAGTCGCACCATCACAATCAGTATGGACTCTCACTATGGGGTGATCATCTGAAATAACAAAAAATTAAAAATTAAAAACTCCTCATCATACCTTCATGGCTGCGTCCTGGTAGCAACGATCACATGCCAAGAGGAAACAATCTCAATAGTATGCATCTATGCACCGTGCACCACAGCTGAGAGAAAACAATTCATAGAAACTGTTACAACACTCACCCTCAACCAGATACCATCCTGTTGGGCGACTTTAACTGCTGGGATAACCCTGACATGGACTGATGGCCTAACCCCAGGGGCTACCCACCAGGGCACATCAAATTCTGCATAATGAAGGCATCCCTTGGCCTACAGGATGCCCTCTCCTCCGGATCACCACTCCTTCCCCACATGACATGGCCCAACATATGCAAGGGAGCACTCATATCAATGAACCGCATTGATCACATCCTCATTCCACAATCACAATAATCAAGAATTTCAAAATTTACAAAAAAAGTCAATTTTTCTGCCCACTGACTTGTTTCAGTGCAGCTATTGCCAACCTGAACCCACACACAGATGTCTTCCTGGAGAAAGCTACACCCAGAAATCATAAAATTACCCAAAATATCCAACTGGGTTGAACAAAAGGCCATGAACCCAGAATTCACAGCCCCATTCACTTCAGATCCCATCATAACCTGGGCAAATTTTAAAAAAGGAACTAATCAACAAAACCCAACATCTTGCATCATGTAAGTACACCACCAACACAGCCACAATCAGGCGTACCTTGGCGGAACTTGATCACCTTGAGCTAGATATCCCAAGATCTGGTTACAGCCCCAACTGGGGATGCAAATGGGTGGAGATATCCGCCCGCCTAAACACCCTCATCTTTGAGCACCAACACAGAATCAAAGTATCAAACAAAGGTAAGTTCATAAAGGAAGGTGAAACATGTTTGAAATATTTCTTCCACTAAATCCACTCCTGCGGCAACCAGCCTGCATGCACACAGGTCCGCAAGACCAACGGCACCATGGCAACTGACCCTGAGGAGGTCAAGGCGGAAGTACACCACTATTACACCAAATTATACTGCGATATGCTGACAGACCCACAAAAAATCACAAAATTTATACAAACTGCCAGAATACAAAGCACACCGCCAGACTACAATATACTAAATCTAATTACATGGGAGGAGCTTTGGGATACATTCCGCGGTGCACCACGTAGGAAATGCCCAGGGCCTGATGGGATACCCTACAAATTTTACAAAAATATTTTCAGCAAATTGCCCCCCTCCTATTGGCGTCTATGAACCAGTGCTTTCTGGATACACGACTCCTACCTGGTGGCCACGAATCATATGTCATAACCTTGTATAAAAAGGGTGACAAATAGGACCTGGCCAACTGGCGTCCAATCGCACTTTCTAATACTGATACAAAAATTTTAACAAAAATTTTAGCAGCCAGATTAGGCACAACAGCCTCTAACGTCCTGTCACCCAACCAGTTTGGGTTTATACCAGGGCGCTCAATCTGGAACAACATACACCCTGTTGCAAAAATATGTAAGTCCAAAGCAACTGGTGCCCTGGTCTACTTAGACCAGGAAAAGGCATATGACCGCGTTAGTTGTCCATACCTAAAGGAATGCCTAAACGCTTTCAAACTCCCACCCAGATTCATAAACTGGGCGATGCTCCTTACAGAATCTGCAACCATGGCTGTATGCGGCCCTGGCTTCCTAACTAACAAGATCACACCACACAGAGGACTCAAACAAGGGGACACCATCAGCCCACTGCTGTATAATTTCAGTTTTGATCCAACCCTCCACGTAACTGACTCACGGCTCATGAGCATAACTGCACAAGGCCAGCCAACAGTCAAGATACTGGCCTTTGCGGATGACTGCGTGGCAGGTATAGCTAACAACAATGATGCCCGAAAACTGGAACGCACCCTAGAGGAATACTCCATAGTGAGCAACGCATCGCTCAACAAAAGGAAAACAGAAATCGTTATCTTAGGCAAGTACACTATTAACTGGGCTACAACGCCAGAACCTCATACCCCCATAAGAAGGAAAACCCACTCATATTACCCTTTGCACCACCTCCCACCACCACTCCTGTCCACCACCTTGGGATATGGCTGGAAACAGGGAGATATGCCAATGAGACAATGGAAAGCAATCTACTACAGCGGGTATACAACCACGTCGCCTCCCTCAAGGGAAGATCCCCCAGGACTAATGGAGCGAGTAACAGTTGCTAACTCACTCATCCTTCCAATACTGTGGTACCAGGCCCATGCGATAGCCTTCTCACCTACCTTTATAACCTTAATTCGCGCGCTTATCCCGGGCTGGCTGTGGCCTGGCTCTCACCCTCCTATACGGATGGAAACACTATTTGGCCCACGCTCAAGAGGAGGCATGGGACTAATAGATTTTGAGAGCCACGCCAACCGCATCCTGGGTACCTGGATAAAGGATGTCCTTGCCCCAGACCTCCCGCAACAACAATGGTCCAGGGCAGCAAGGACTAACTTCGCACAGGCGCTCAAATTAACCAACCCACATAGCCCACCCAGACTACTATCATACCTTGCTAAACATCCTACTGCAATGGGCCCGCATGGAACCCTCCCTCACTTCAAATGCATCCTCCAAACCATCCGCCACATGGGATGGACTGTAGAGAACACTGGCACTGTGCAGGGAAGGGGACGACCCAGCCCCCACTTCAAATTAATAAATCCAAAAACCACCCCCAGAGAGACATTCTTGCTATGACCCCAACCATTGCTAGAATCGAGTACCTAGATGCGTTGAACATCTCCTATGACTTAACCACTCAGAAGACAGTGTGGAGAATGACGCACCACCCACTCCTACAGCTGAGAGTAAGAGCCAACGCCTGGCGCTGTCTTAGAAGGACCTATAGGATGGCGGACCACTCCAATTCCTTCCATGCAACCTGCGCAGTATGTGGAGGGGAGGGCTCCCTACATCACCGCCTAGAAACATGCCCCCCAACCAAAGCCATATGGCAGGAAGTCGCGTGCCTACTTAAGCTCCAAAACGAGCAGGAATTTTCTATATCAAAGAGTCTCCTCGCGCTTCAGATCAAGTCACCAATACCATCTACCCTCCGCTCCCTAATGATACCCATTGCAATGTGGACAATCCACACCATTGCCTTAGATGCATTCAAGGGCACGGTCCCAACCATCCATGGGGTTATCAACAGGTTCCACATACACTTACTGGAGCACTTCCAAGCCTGGCTCTATGGATATACGAGGCCAAGGCAACAGGCGCTCATGGAATTGTGGTTCCCACTTTGGTTCCTCTGCACAGACCCCTTCCTTCACACCTGCTCCATAGCAGGGTAACCCCCTCAGAGTAGCGCACCAACCCCCCATACCTGGCAGTCCCGCTGGCAACAGGGGTAACCTGAGTATACTGGGGTGCCTAATTTTATCTATCTTCGTTTTCCACACATACTTGGTGATGCCCATCCCTGGTCAGCTTGCCTTGGTTAAATAATCATTTATACAATAACAATTTTGTTGGTTTTATTTCTTTACAGAATGGTAACTAATTTTCTGAAATCAATTCGCTGGATTACTGAAGTTCAATTGTCAAGGATCACTGACAATGTTTACAAATGATTCAATTATGAGTTTTATTAATAACAATAAGTATTTTGTGTGATTCTACAAGGGTTTGGCACTAGAGGGGAGGATACCCCAGTGGTAGAATAGAAACCTCTACCGCTGCCTCCCCAAGTTCAATTCTGGTAGAGGAACTTTGGGTAGGGGACGACTATGACTGTGTTGGCGTTGCGCAACAATGCCCCAAACTGAGATAGCGAATAGCAAAGGCGGCCCATGGAGTTCCTGGCCTATTCTACGCCGCGCATGGAGGTTTTCCAGATTTTATCCTATTTTCCCATTCATTCGATTTCCCCTCAATTGGTGCAGTATTGTCCCCAGGTCGGCCCACCTCAAATAAAATTTTACAAGGGTTTGGCACTAGTCATTAGGGATTTATTCCAGTTGCTGGGCGTTGACAACGCTTTTGTTGGCAGCAACTTGCAAGTTAGCATAATAGGCAATGCTTCCTTCTTATAACGGGCAAAAGGCCCTATTTTCTAAGCAAGTGGCTAGATTACTAAGGATAATCCGCTGGGGTGAGTAAAGGAGTTGAGACACGCTCCTCAGAGATTTAACCCAGTAGGGGTCGTGATCTAGGTGTCTATAGTATGGCTAGATGGATGAAGTAATCATCAATTTGGATAACACCTGGGCTGAATTCATCAGCAATGGATGCTTTTACTATTGGGGCTTCTCCACAAAAGGGTTTCAAATTCCTAATAAAGTCCCCTGGATCTTAATAATTAAAGCATTAACATAAACCTCACTTTAAAATAACAATTAGATAGATATACAATTTTATATTGTGGTTTTATGATTAGAGTGTGAGAGATAGTTTTCTCTTATCTATCTTTCATTTACCAACCCTTGAGATTAGAGTTGAAAAATACTTTTCCCTTGTCTTAGTGGTTCACAATTACTAAAATGAAAGAGTCAAAGATTAAGATATGCTTGTTATCTAAAAGTGCTCAAGTATCAGAAGGAAGAGCGTTAGCACCTGTCTAGCATTAAAGATTTACTCATATTGGTTGTGAGCGCTCAACTAGGATAATAGTCTTTAGACTATTAACATTCCACCAAGTTATCATATTAATCAACATATATTCAATGTATGCCTTGAACCTGTGCAGTAAACAGGATTTTTTATTTGGTGTTCACTAAAGACGCAGTTGAGATTTTCAAGCCAATTATTACATCAGAAAAAGTCAGCATAATGTTTTATAAGAATGAAATTTGGAAATAGTGGGCGGAATTGGAGATGGTTAACAATAATGCACTGGATTTGGCATCTTAGTTTGATCTGAATAACTTGGCAGAATGATTAATAAAGACCAAAAAGGAAATAGAGAGGTTGAGAAGGTCAATTTTTTTAAATGGAAAAATCTCCTTGAAGAAGAAGGAGACTGAATTAATCAAAATAGTTAATGTTTTAGAAGGCTGCTAGAGAAGAGGATAGAGAATAATTTCTCTGGATTTAGAAAGATGTAGCGCAAAACCTAAAGTGTTACATGACCTAGAACATCAAAAGTGTAACTATGCTCAGAAAAAGGAAGATGTAGCTGATAACGCTGAGGATGAAGAAAGTTATGTTGGGAAAGTGGAGCAACCAAGAAACAGGCCTGCAGCCTTTGCAGCACTTTCAGAGATGACTCCCAAAAATACCTCAATAGTTGGAAGGGTTACTGAAAGAGTACCTCTTCATCAAAACAGTAAAGGAGGGTATGGGATATGCCAGAATCACCTAAATTTCTATTGGGAACATGCACTTCATTTTCTGCCTATTTGAAATGACAATGTTTAGATATGACAACTGACAAAAATCAGTAATAGTGATGAACTGCTTAGACACAGATTGCCAAAATCTGATGCTGCTCCATCTCAACGGGGGTAATTGGACATAAAATGACGCATAAGAAGCAATTTTAACCACGTTTGGTAGCACTGAGTGAATGGCTAGACGCAAACAGGAGTTTATGAGAATTTCAATTTTATAAAGGTTGAAACATTAGCTGCTTTCATTAGACAATTTTACAAGAAAGCATAGATAATGGCAGGCGCAAAAGTTCTGTAAGATTTTGATTCACAGATATCAATGCAGATGTCACTTTGGCCTTACAGAGATCTTCACTGCACCATGGTTTCAGTGTTGGCAAATCAGACTTCCACATCACAAATGGTGGAATATATGAAAATATTAGGCTCAAAGTTTCGTGTACCTAAATCAAACTATCAATGAGTTATATACAATGAGGATCAGACTATGGTGGAATATGAAGACCTGAATATGGGAAAATTTTACAATGAGAAGAATTGAGTTCTAATGGGAAAAATCCCAAAGGACTGAAATGTATGGATAAACTCAAAACCATAGCCACAAGTGATAAAATCTGTACATTTGACTGCTCAATGTTGGAGAAAGAAGTCTAATAAACAAGTAAATCTGGTTAAGGCTAAAGAAACGGAACTGGGCAGGATTCAAAAAAGCCTCTAGTCTGGATATGGAACAATCTATCACTGTGAACAACTTAGTTACCATGACATAACCAAAGATCACATGGACATTTTTTGATCTATTTGTAGATATATAACATCTTGTCAACTCTATTAGGTTGTAATTTGGATTTAAATCAAACAACAGAGAAAAAGCTAAGAGTATCAACCATAAAATTTAAATGAGGTCACTCAGCCTTATGGCTGTCAGTTAGCGGAAAAGATCAGAACTGCTAAAAGCACTGTAATTGCTTAGGACAAAACTTGATAATGTGAACGTTTCTCTCCCTATTAGCGCAATCAAGGAATCCTTCCTGATTTATCTGTGAAATTACTTCATAATCTAGATTTAGCAAATAATTACACAGTTCAATTAGTAAACTCATTATTACAATACATTGAGTCAATGTATGCAGATATTATATTTAATAAAGTAAAAGTACAGGTGATAATCAACAGTGGCGCATCATTTAATATTGTTTTGACCAAGTTGGTGAAACAAATGAAAGTTTCTCCAGATATAGACACTAGAAGATATATGGAATGTCAAATCAGATACTATAACATCCTGTGGGGCAAACAGTGCACTGCCTTTTTGGTTTTTATTGTTGGTGGTATCATTTCCCACCATAGTATTAGAAAATTAAAGTTATGACATCCTCATTGGAACGGAATTTTTAAGAAATATGGAGTCAATTTTAATTTTTGAAGAAATACCCTAAAAATCTTTGGGCAACTTCTGTCCTTGGTATATCAGCAGAAATGAGAAACTCCACTGACAAAGAAGAACAATTTATAAATTTAATTTACAATTACAGCATAATTTCCATCCAATATATAAATTTGTTGGAAGAAAAATCTGGCTAAAGGCAACATAAATTCTCAAAAACCTTGAAATACCATTTAGAATGAAAATCAGTGAATATGATACCACTAGAAATGCAAATAATAGTTAACAAGGGTCAACGCTAGAAATCCTGGAGCAGTTATAGATGGAAGTTTCTCCCCATGGAAAATTGAGATAGGAGCCTTGGGTAGATCCAGGGATTATATTGCCAGGCCTTACTAAAATTGTGTCCTACTGGGCAATCTGATAAAAACCTATGAAAGTTGAGAAAAACCAAGTTATCACGTTTGTGCATTTAATTCCACCAGCTGAAATCAGAGAGTTCCAAGATTTTAGAACACAAGCAGAAATGGGATTACTAAAGGATGTTTCCAAAAACATTAATCTACTGTTCAACTGAGAGAAACTTGTTGGGTTAACAGAACATCAGCAGGAAGAAGTGATACAAATATTTGAAAAATAAATGTGATACATGCCCAGGACAATCATAACATATAGATTCACAAAAATTGTGATCCATAAGGTTGACATTGAGGAATACCCATCAGTATTAATGTGACCCATCCGCCAATTCAAGGCTGCTGGAACAATAGTTAGTGAAGAAATCAGTAAACTGATTGAGCATGGGATCCTCATACCTTTTATCAATTCTATGGGTGAGTCCAATCCTTATTGCGAAGAAAAAACAGATCAGATAAGGTGGTGATTGATTACCACCAGTTAAATAAAATTATGAAGAAGGATCTATATCCGCTGCCAAGGATAGATGATGCACTTGATTGTCTAGGAGAAGCCAAGTTCTTTTTGGTAATGATTTGATTATGGAGTATTGGCAGATAGACTTTACAAAAGAAGGCCAAGAGAAGTTTTCAATAATCAATGCACAAAGGTAACATCAGCCGATGAGAATGCCCCAAGGATTATGTACTGTGCCAGCTACATTCCAGTGGGCGACAGATTTCATTTTGAGTGACCTGAAGCTGTCCTGCGTTTTTGGTGTACTTGGATGACATCAATATATACAATAGGACAATCATATTCACTTGGAACTTGGAGGAAGTGTTTAGACGCCTGGCAACAGTTAATTTCAAAAGCAAGCTGAAGAAATGCCACTTCTTTAAAAAAGAGCTTATAAATGGGGTTTGTGATAGACTTTTGTGGATTGCAGATCATCACATAAAATATTGGATATCGATTGGATGTCTATCCTAAAGAGTGTTCACGACATACAAATCTTTCTTGGGATGCTCAGCTACTATTTTCAAATTTATTAAGATTTTTCTGGATTTACCAAACTATTATTCCACCTTTAAACAAGATCCAAAAAAGGAGTTTATATGGAATGAGGAGGCATAAGAAGCATCTGATGAGCTCCAAAGAAACCAGAAGAATAGTCCTGTTCTAAAGTACTCATATTATAATCGCAAATTTATAATTAAGTTGGATGCCTCATAAATGCTATTTAACCCATTTTTAGTCATATAGACAATGAGGGGAGGAGCATCCAGTGTCGTATGTGATTCAGACATTGACACCAGTGAAAAGAAACTACCAAAGTGATGGAGCGTGAAATTCTTATGGTTATATACGCATGTAAACATTTTTGCTATATATTAACATGCCACACTTCAAGGTCATGAACAACAAATTGACTCTATGCTGGTTGCATAATCATAAAGAACCAGAGGGGCGATTGACTTGATGGGCTTTAAGCTGCAAGACAGCAAGCTTGAGACTATACACTGAGTGGAAGTAGACCATAAGAATGCTGATGGATAATTAAGATTAATTGACATTCAAGATGTGTACCAGCAAGCGGATGAACATTCCAATGGACGATTGAAGTAAATATAGGGATGAACCCAGGAGACTCAAAGCGCACTTAGTAAAGCGATGGAAAATACTGAGATGAAGAACGGACAGATGTATAAATCAATTGATGAAAAACGGTACTTATTCTTTAAGCCATAAAGAATTCTCAGAGATTGTACAAGCCGTTCAAAAAGTTAAAGCCTGGGTTGCCTAAGAGATCATATTATTATCTACGCCAGTATTATTACAAGGAATCAATCAACTACAACGTAGAAAATTATCAAGCCTATTGTGTGGAGTGTCAACTCCACAAGCCCCACAAGAATTTAACGGGATACCAACTAATATGCCCTAGGTCGGTTGGCAGACAGTTTCATTAGATATTATGAGACCATTAAATATATTTATTGATGGAGTAAAGTACATTATAGTTGCAATAGACCATCTGACTAGATGGGCAAGACCAAGGCCTTGAGCTGGGAAACACAATGTGCACTGCAAGATTCATACTGGACCAAGTAGTGTACCAGTATGGATGCCACAAGTATAAATCACTGGTAATGAAACCAATCTTAAGGCCCATTTAATAGCAAAACTGAGCAAATTAATGGGAATATGAGGAGTGGTGTCCATTCCATCCCATCCAGAAAAAATGGAATGGTAAAGAGAGCCAAAGGAACTCTGGCCGCAATACTGATAGATTAGTAGCTGAGAAATCCTCCACTTGATCTTATAAGAGTTCAGTTATCTTTGTGTATAATATCAGTTATCATACAGAGACCAGGAATAAGCTATTTAAACTATTATATGGGCGAAGAGCCTCATTACCACTGATATTATAGTCATCAGTAGAGCCAGCTTTGGGGATGAGCTCAGAGCAATATTTAACCTGACTGGCAAACATAGTGATTGATTAAATACCAAGCATTTGATATGACGTTATAGGGAGGAATTAGAGGGAAGAAGCAGGAGCATTTAAAATTGATAAGCGCTCAAAGAGTACCATGTGGGGAATAGGTAGCCTACTGTGTTACCCATGGATTTTGAAGAAGAAGCAAGTTGGACGCCCTATGGTCAGGTTAATTTGGGATTTTCACAAAGTTGGTGATAGATGCCAATAAGCTGGTTAAATCATTAATGGTCATATAGTGAATTGTTTATATAGCTAAAAATTAAAGTAAAGGATAGAAAGAAGAACTACAAAACAATACAAGATAAAAAATATAAAGAAAATAAAAAGATAAAAATTATATGAGAAATATTATTATAAGTGTCACAGAATCAGTTAAAAAAGTTGAGACTAGCCTGCCAGTCTGGGCGAGTAATAACCAAAAATTTAAACCAGAATGACAGGGTCATAGTCATCCATACGACCAGATTTTTACAGGAAAGGAAATGATTGAGGGATGGCGAATAACGAACACCATTACCAGCATATCTACCAACTATTACACTGTTGCAGAGGTGGAGGCTACTGATTCTACCAACGTTGTTTCTTTAAAGTCCAAATGGAGCCCCAAATCTTCTCTGGGGACACAGGTTGTTAGCCTCATGAAAAAAGTTGCAAAACTTAGCCCATTGGGGAGAAAGAATCTCAAAATGCAAGGTCGCATCTTGACGCCAAACGGCATTCAAAGTGGGGCACAACCACAGGAGGCCACTATAAAGGTATCCCCACTTTAGGAGAGAGGCAGCAGCTTTTTTTAACTATAGCCACTATGGAGCAGCAATTGCATAGACCAAGGAACATGGCATCTTTTGGGCAGCATCTAAAAGATAGAGAGCGTAATTTAAAAATTTTTTTGAAACTTTTTTAATGAAAAAAACAATAGTAATTGACCAATAACAGTATTTATGAGGGGCGTTTGTCTTAAGTGCTGGGGTTTGGGAATACATAAAATTTTGCTTTACCCACGGGCAATGCAATATTGTTTGGTTCCAGTGGGTTAACATTAAATTTTTTTCACAATTCTGGATTGATCTCCTTCTGGATAGCTGACTTACTCAAATTTTGCCACTAAATTTTACCTCCCCATGCAATTGTTAATGTCAGAGTGATGATGCTTTGTCCAGTTGGTGACTTGATTCACCCATGGCCAGGCAACATATGGGAGGTCCCATTGGGTATTGAAAGGATTTAATAACCAAAACTACTGGGGTTGGCTCTCCTTTTTCAGTGGAAGGGAAAGGATTTGACGGGACTTTGAGCATGAGTGTACTGTATATTACTCAAATATGACGGGCTTTGATTTATCAATGTTAGCAGCACCCTCATTGAAACCTGAGATTGTCAAGGGAGAATGATAACCAATGATTTCCTTTGGCGGTTGATTCTTACCGCCGCCACCTCCAAGCACCCTCCAACTCACTGCACCAACATTTGTGTGGTGGGGTAGGGAGGAAAGGAGGCAATCTTAAGGGGCTACACCATCACTTTTCTCTACTCGTCCACCATTTGTGCTAAATTGCACTTTGGACACAAAAGGACGGTCGCTTTCTTCACCACTTTTTTGTGCGGAATGGAAATTCATCATGGTTGAGGCACAGGGGGTGCCCCACAGGACTTACATTATCCTTCCCTCTTTTAACAGGAGGAGCATCACCGCTGGGGACTTGGTCAAGGGAAACGTTCTTGTGAAATTTTGGCAAATTATAATCCAAGAGCGTGGCTATTTTTGAAGGGAGGATGGGGGCATTAGGAGCAGGGCATGAAATACCTCCACCAGCTCACCACAATGGTCATAGTCACGGGCGTTGACCCAACATTCTCATATGATAGAAACCCCTTCCAGGCCATGAGATATTGGACCAAAATTGTGGGATTTTTGTAAGTCTAAGATTGCACTGACCTCATCCTCCTCCATTCCTCTACCATGATTGGCTCTGGCACTTCTGGGTCATTCCTCATGAATGGGGACAGCTGAGAAGTGTGGAAAATGAGGTTCTGTTTCCAAAAGGCTGGAAGAGTCAACTTAAACGCGCCATTGCTCAAATCATCTTCCACCACATGGGGCCAGAGCACTTGCTTTCAGACTTTTAGGGAGGGCAGCTTCTTACGCAGGTGTCATGTTTCCAACATGATGGAGGACCCCACCGTGATTTCATGGGCAGAAAGACTCACAGTCCACAAAGCATTTGTATTTTACTGATGGCCTTGGTCAGGTGCTTCTGAACCAGGACTGGGTGCTCCAAAATGTTCAGCACATGGTCCGCCACAGCAAGAGTTTCTGGGTGAAGGCATGGACCAGTAGAAAATGAAGGGCTATATCCAGCGTGGCCTCATATGGCAAGAAATCAGTAGATGCATGAGTGCCATTATTATATGTAAATTGGGCCAATGAAAGTTCATCCTCTCAGGTGTCCTGCTTGGAAGAGGCTTAATAGCGAAAAACTGTTTAAAAATTGGTTAATCCTTTCCATTTGACAATCATACTGGGGATGGTATGCAGTTGAGTGGCACAGCTCAAACTTTAAGATAGCCGGGAGTTAGGTCCAAAGATTCGTGTTAAAGTTCAGCCCTCAGTCGCTAACAATCTCCTGAGGCAAGCTGAACATCAAGAACACATGCTGCACAAAGAGCCACACTATCCCTTTGGAGGTGGTGGCTGATAAATAAGGGATTACTATTGAAAATTTGGTATAACAGTTCATAACTACCATAATTGCAGTAATTCTTTGGAGCTGGGAAGCTCCACAAAGAAATTTTTTGACACCAAGGTCCATGGACCCTACACCTACTTCAGGGATAGAATACCATTATTACCTGATATATCTGCTTTTTTCTGTGGGCAAGTCACGCAATTAGTGATCCATGCTAAAATATGCTTGGAGATACCTTGACAGTTATACATATGCTTTACAAAATAAATGCATTTTATATCCATGGATGGCCAACCGCTGGGGGTCATGGTGGGTAAAAATGGCATTGTATCAGAGTTTTGGCGGAACCCACAGCCTTGACCTTAACTGTGTTGTCCCCTCCACTAACAAATAAAAGGCCTACTTATGCTTCGGGAGAACCAGGAGGTCCAACAGCTCCAGTCCCTCCAAGAAGGCCTTTAACCAACCAATACCTGAGAGACAAGAATCAAATCTGAGCCCAAAACTGCCACCAAAATCATGAGATGAGCAATAGCTAGAATCAGGCCGGTGTAAGTACCATAAATTAGCTCCTGACCATCCGCCTCCATGGGACTCAAGGCAGGGTTTTGACTCAACAAATTGGGAAGAAAATTAAAAGCTCATTTCATATATTGGAGTTAAAAGTTAAAGCTTTAGAGGTACTGATATGTTAGGGCCTGGCGATGCACTTGCTTCTGCAGTTTCTAAAAGTACATAAGGACCTGATGATCCATCCACACGTCACCTCATGTCATGCGCCCTGAAGAAGGTACCACCAGTTGGTAAGAGACCACGTCATGGCAGCCAACCGCTTTTTTAAAATGGCCTAGGACTGTTTGAATGAAGCAAACTTGCGCGAAAAGTAAACTACCAGATGTTTCAAACCGTTGTGCGCTTGCAACAGTACCACCCCTCACAGAGGCTGATGAGGCGTCACATGATACAATAAAAGGCTTGGTGGGGTCAGTATACCTGAGAACAGGAAGTACCTATAACCTCTTTGATAGCGTCAAACGACCTGTGGCAATCATCCATCCATTTGGAATAGAGCATTCTTTACTGTCAATGGATGCAATGGCGCGGCCAACTACAAGAGGGCGGGGATTTTTTCAAAAATACGATCATCCCAAGAAGCTCAACAACTTCTTCTGGGTGGTAAGGGTGGGCCACTTAAGAATTGCTTTGAGTTTGCTGGGGGTTTGAGGAACCATCCTTTAGGACCAAGCTACTCAGGAAGGTCAACTTTTCCCTGATAACTTTTACTTGGAGGGCTTTACATAAAGTTCCGCCTTGTTTGATGCAGCCAGAACCGCCTCCAGGTTTTTTTGTGCTGCTCAGGGGCAAGGGAATGATTAAGGATATCATTAATGTACATCACAGCACAGGTTAACTGGAGGTTGCCAAGAACGTTATCAATCATATGCTGGAATATGGCTGGAGCGTTCTTTAATCCAAAAGGCATCACTTGACACTGGAAAATGTTCCTTCTGGTACAAATCGCAGTAAGCCACTCCTGGCCTTCCGCCACCCAGATTTGATTGAACATGTTCACGACATTGAGCTTCAAAAGCAACCTGGATTTTTGCTTTCCAAGATAATTGTCTGATCAAGGGGGAAGGGATAGGAATCATAACAGTGATTTATTCATATAATTATAGTCTACGCAGAGGCGCAACATCCCATCAGCCTTCTGAGCGAAAAACTTTGAGGAAGCAAGGGTAAGGTTTGCTTGAACACCCACACTTTTTTGAGCATATAATTTAACAATACCTCCAACACCTTGTTCTCCTGCGCTGTGTAGGGATACTTGGGAAGTTGATGCTGATCAACTTTACTATCAATCAGAAAGTCATGTTACACTCAGAATAAAGCAGAAGGAGGTTAGATTTTTCCTGATCAAATATCCTGATATGTTACCAATGCCAGGAAAAAATGGAAGAAGGCCCACGGAGGAAAGTAGTGATATAAGTGAACCCATCCACGTTCCGTCATGAGCGTATCAATTAGGGAAAACTCCGCCCACAACTGGGTATATGTGAAGGATAGTACATTTGAGTCAAGGGTGATGTTAACCTGATGGCGACGCCACCACCCTACCCCAGAATAACAGGAAGAGCAGATTTGGATCCACAGATAATTGATCAACAGAAAACAGAAATGGTGCAATATAAAGGTACTAGACGCTGTATCTAGTAAGAAGCCACTAGAGAAGAGGACACGCCCAACGCCAATGCACCCACTCTCTGGTCCAAATCTAAATCCTGCACCAGTTTTAGACTCATAAAGCTCCCCGTAGCTACCATATCACAAGAGCCTCAATTGACACCCCTGTGCAGCCCAAAAGAAACTTTTAAAGGCAACAAAAATCAGGCAAATTCCTGTTAATGGCCACTGAATTGGACACTACCAGCTGGGTAGTACAATAGCTAGGCTGTCTGGGAAAATGGAATCAGGAGGGAAATTGTAACCTTCTGCAGAAAAATTTCTCAAATTCGTAACATTGGGATGCTGACAACATAAAAAAAGGGATTGAGAGGCTTCCAGTCTTTTACGGAAAATTCATCACAACCTGCTCAATGGCAAGGGATGAGAGCAATGAGAGAAAGAGATTAGAAATTCTTCATAACCAAAACACACACCCTGTGAGTCTGGTCAGAGCAGGCCTGCTGGGAAAAAGACAAAGGGCACGCTGACTTGTTATTCAACACTTCACTCAAAACTGCTTCAGTGGGGAACCTGTTCAATGCACCAACTACCCCACCTGACGCACGTTAAAGTGTAGTGTTAATAAAGATAGCCATCACACTCACTTGCTCCAATGTGACCAACTGGGTGTCCAGGTGGAATAGTTGCAGAAACTGTATCCAAGGCGGCATAGTATAAGCAGTCAAAACTTCCAATGGAAGCCTGAGACCAGGAGCCTGACCCCAGAAAGCTTAGATGAACAAGGCCAGATTGGACGCCTATGAACCCAGCATGAAGAATAATAGCAGGAGAGCCAATCTTAACACTGGCACCTGAACCGCTAATGACACCAACTTTATCAAGGGAGTAAAAACTCCCGTATGGTTGTCCAAGTGCAAAACCTATGCATCCAATGATGGGCATCCCCTCCACTGCGTCCAAAAGAGCTACACCCCGCTGGGTACCCGTCAGGGAGGAGGAAGCCGCCGTTAAGGCTGAAAACTGCACCTGCAACTCCGCCAGGGTGTCTAAAACTTGGTTTGCTATTTCCACAGAAGGGACGGATGAACTCATCCCCTGGGGAAAGATAAAGCTAGGACTGAAGCATCCGGTAGAAAATATTGGGTCAGAAACTCCTTTACTACTGCGCGGAAAACCTGGCAAATGTACCATTGGCCATACAAATAGAGCAACTAAGCACCAATTGTAGGTTCGTGTAGTATAACAATACCATCATATCACCTACTTCTATCAGAAGTGTGGAGATAGTGTAAACTATTTATAGGTCAATTAAACCTTGGAGATAGCTATAAAGTTGCGACTAGCCTGCTTGTCAGGGTGAATAAAAAACTCATAACGCAAACCAGAATACAGGGGGATTAGCCATCCATATTTCCTGATATCTTTTAGGAAGGGACAGGATTGAGGAATAGCGACCAATAAACACCATTATCAGCATATCTAACAATAACCACACCGTTACAGCAATAAAACCCATGAGTTCCATTACCGTTTGTTGGGATTTTTCTCACATTTTTGCCTGACTAGATTACCAGGGGTCGCTAGGGGATCATTCCATAAAGCGAAGTGAATTGGATATCAGTTGACACTAATTTTGAGTTAACAATGTTTGGAGGATTTTAGGTGATTTTCCTGCTTCATATCAATTGTGGATTTATACAGGTGAATGATTTTGATCTCATCAGGCAGAGCTGCTGATGAAATGGGCATCTGATAGTTGATTAATGATTAATTATCAGGTATAGTGATTGTAAGTGGTCAGGCTTCATCACGGAACAATTGTGAATTTAAGGATCAAGTTGTGAGGTAAGTGATGCCTCCTGCAACTAGCAAATCAACCAGCTGGTTTGCAACCTGACTTAATGGGTAATAAGTCCCTTTAACTAATCAGGTCGCTTGCCAAATAGGTTGATTTTCTAAGATTAAAAGGAAAACGTTAGGGACACGTTTTCTGACTCTTTCTGTTTCAGGTCTTAAGGATGTCCAATGACGGGATCTTAGCCAGAATAAGGAAGACTATCTCTAATGATATGACAAAGGTTAATTCAATGGTAACGGCTGCCGTTTCATCGTTGAGGTGCCAACTGAGGGCTGGGCGCCAAATTCCCACTATAAATTCCCTAAGAATTCACTTAATAAGAAGATCAATCACCAGAATGTTATCATAAAATACTTTAGCAAATTTCATTTCTAGTTCTATTCTTTTTCAAGGAAATTATTGATGTGTGCTTTAATTGGAGACTCTTTAGGATAAAGAGTAAGGATTGAGGATCTAGAGAAGCGAAGCTGAGCTGAGACAGGAATTGCTGCTGACTGTATATCACTAAAGAAAAGCTGTAAATGAGGATCTAGCATGGATCAAGTTAGGCGATATAAGGGAATGTATCCCTATTGAGGACATCTTAAGTATTTTGAGGAGGAATACTGGTCAAGCGTTGGACCTAACACTAGTGATTTATTCAACTATGGATAATAGTCCTTATAATATTATCAATCAAATATATATTATTATCAGACAATGCAAAGGATTGCTCAACATCAAACCTGTGCAGTTAATAATCCTCGGAGCTATCAATCAGCAAAGCCCATAGGATTTTAACAATTGGTGCTCACTTCAGTGGTTGTAGTTGAGTAAGATAATAGGACACAATGTTATACCAGGACGAATTAAGAAAACTCTGGATGGAGTTGGCAACCATCAACCAGAACGCCTTAAATTCTGCAGATCATCAAGAATTCGCTGCTTTGGCGCAGAGAGTTACCAAGATCAAGAAAGGGATCGAAAATATTGCTAGTTTTGGCAATGAGTTACTAGGAAAGTAATGTTATTGAAAAGAAAGAAAGGAGATTTAGTTTGAGAAGTCTTTTTCTTAAAAACAGAGCGTGAAGTGGATCACGTTCAATTAAGGGCGTTCAGCGCAGAAATAGAGAAACTGATTAAGCAAGTTGAGGCATTGAAGAATGAAAAATGTGAGTGTGAGCCATATGAAGCAACTGACGCCAAAGAAAGAACTCCACAGACTCCAGTTGTAAAAATGACTACCCCATAAAATATGCCGCCCACTTTCACAGCCACTTCAGAAATGACTCCCAAATTTACTACTCAATTATTTGAGTAGCCAAACCAAGAGTGGTGGCTAGAGAAACTTTAAAGGAATTTAAGGTGACACTAAAATTACCTACTTTACATCAGGATAATGTCCCAACATTTTTCCAATTATTCAACATGATAATGTTCAAGTACAGTGATTTTCAAAAGGCTTTGGCGGTGATGAATTGCTTGGATACCAATTGTCAGAACCTGGTGTTGCCCCATCTAGAGAAGGACAGCTGGTCATACTCAGAGGCCAAGGAGGCCATTATGAAGGAATTTGGAAGTCTCATGCACATGTCTAAGCTCAAGCAAGAATTCATGGGAATTCAATTTCAAAAGGGTGGATCCTTAGAAAGTTTCGCAAATCATTTCTACCAAGGATTGTAGATTTTATTTCTAGTGAAAGTGCTGGATGATTTTGATGCACGGATTGCACTGCAAGCGGCCCTTCAGCCCTATTGCAATTTGCATCAAACGATGTATTCCATGTTTGCAACGGAAATTACCGCCTCTCAGATGGTGGACATATGAAAATATTGGGAGCTAACTTTGATGCTCCAAATAGAAGTTTCAAATCAATTCCAGTATAAATTTGATTCCCACAAAGGGGACCGAGGGCGCTAAGGAGTCATAACCAAACTGTTCTGGGAAATAAGCCCTAATAGTTTAAGTGGATCAATAAGAAGGAAAAAAATCTGTTAGCAGTGTGGAGGAAAAGGACATTTTGCTGTGCACTGCAAGAAGTCTAAAAGCAGATTAATGTAGTTTAAGTAAAAGAGTCTAAACTCACACAGGAGTCAGGAAAAGGACCTGCGGCCTAGATGAGGAACAGTCTAGAGCTGCGGAAAAACCTGTTCCATCAGATATCTACTTATGAAGATTTTCAACAGGGCCAACTTGGGTTGAAATTGGGTCCGCTTATAATAGTCCCGAGGATCAGCAGGGCCAACTTGAGCTGAAATTGGGTCCACTTAAAATAGTCCTGAGGAGCGAGGTGTTTAGATATAACACTAGATGAGACATTGGTTGAGGTTGAAATGGAAAGCGATTAATTTAGAGTATTAGATTGCAATACCAATGATGAGAACAAGGTCAAAAAGGAAGCGATTGATATAATAAAATGGAGGGAATCTTTTGGACCAATATTATTTTATCAAAGAGCAGAAATTATTGGAGACTAGTTCATCATCAAAAAAGACGAAATTGGATGAAGTTAACTTTACTACATTAATCCATGAGATTAAGGGATCATTTCCTGAGCCATCAGTGGATTTATTATAAATGTTTTGGATGGCAACAAATGCCAAAAATTGTTTTCAAGAGAAAAAGATAAGAGCAATTGAATGGAATTGCCAATTATTGAGGAACTCACAATTGTGGGAGTTACAAAGTATCAAGTATCAGTTGCTGAAATACAAAATGAAATTAGGACCTGTTGGATGGATGGGCAAGTTTTCAAGATGATCAATGAGAAGCGATTATTATTCCTAAAGCCATCATAATGAGTGGCTATTGTTCAAGCCGCCCATAAGGTTTCAGATATAGAGGCCTGAGGAAGATGACTAATCATATTCACCAGTATTACTACTGGGAGTCCATCAGTTATGATGTAGCAGACTATCTGGCCTGTGTTGTGGAGTGCCAGTTGCACAAGCCGCACAAGAACATGACAAAATACTGACGGGTCACCCTGGATCTACTTGGCATATGGTGTCCATCAATGTGATGGGACCACTAACCATGAGTACCGGGGGCATCAAATACATCATAGTTGCAATTAACTATCTGATGAGATGGGTTGAGACAAAGGCCCTGGCAAAAGTAGACACTACCAGCACTGCAAAGTTTATCCTAGATCAAGTAATATACCAACATGGATGCCCAAAGGTCTTTCTGAGCGATAATGGATCAAATTTCACATCTCATGTGATCCCACAATTAAATGAAATAATGGGGATCTGAGGAGTCGTGTCTGTACTTTACTGGCCATAGATGAATGGACTGGTAGAAAAGGTCAATGGGACGCTGGCCACGATGCTGAAGAAGCTGGTCACAGGAAGAACTTTCTTGTGGGGAATTTAACTTAGTTTGGTGACGTTTGCCTACAACATAAGTTATCATATGGCGATAAAAAAATGACATTCAAGTTACTATATGGAAGGAAGGCTGCGTTGCAGCTGATTTTATATTTGGTGGTGGAACCAACATTGAGGATGAGTGCTGAGCAGTACCCAAACTGAATTGAAGAATATTTTGATTGAAATGTAATCGCAAGAATTCAAAATGACTTTAAAGAAAAGGATTTGAGCAAAGTTGATGGATGATAAGAACTGACCAGTCTTATAAAAATACCGAATAGGCAAAATAGTTGCCTATTGCGATATGCATGGTTTTGGGAGAAGAAACAAGTTGGATGAATTGTGGTCAGGTCCGTTCAAGATTATCACCAAGATGGTGACAGATGCTTACTCCATCAAGAACCTCTTGGATGGAAGGATAGTAAATTGAGTCCATAATAAGTATTTGAAGCAGTGGATTGATGAAAAAAAATAAAGAAAGTGTTCCTGAAGAATTTATGAACCATTAAATTGATTACGTCCTGATGATTTGGTTAAGTCTGAAAAAGGACCGCTGAACCAAACTAGATGGTTAAGTCTTAAAAATAAGATCTCAGAACCATAGAAAACTGGTAGATCTAAGTATACCTAGGAACCAGTTTGGAGGAATAAAATAGAAAATATGAAACGCTGAACCAAGAAAAGGTCAAGTCCCATATAAAAAAAGAAGAAACAAATAAAAGATTGATAAAAATATAGCAGAAAAATTATTAATTATTAAAAAACGTATAGAAAATATTTTTATTTTTTTTGTTAGAATCCTTGACTCAGGAAGATTACGCCTATGCGCCTCTTGGGGGAGGTAGGATGGATCACAGTAGGAGTAAACAACCCAACAAATTCTATGTGAGATTAGATACTAGCGAAGGGCTAGACCTACTCAAAACTAAGTTCGTTGAGTGGAGGCTGATACCTGCAAGAAAGTGACTAGGGGAAGAGAGATGGAAATGTTGAATAATGCCAAATGCAATACCCCAGATTGGGAAGGGAAGCAACATAACAATAAGAGGCAGTTGGCAAATAACCCCAAGTAATCCCGATATAGCACTGGTGCCAGAAGATTGGTTATTAGTACTTGCTGATGGGCTTCATAAAGAACATTGGACATTCGTGCTGGCATTGAGAAAGAAATAATAGGCGGGGGTTGCTGAATCATCCCCCTATTAAAGCCATCAGAGGAAGATACCAATGGGTTGCACTAGAAACGAGATAGTCATGAAGGTCGCGAATGGCATCCTGCATATGACGACTATGAGCTTCTTGGAAGCAAAAGCAGAATGAGTAATAAAAGCTGGGAGAGGCGAAAAGCTTCATGGCCCAACTTTGAAGAACTTAGCTGCTAAAGCAAAGAGCATAGGCTGCAACGTTTCAATCTATAATGTTTTTGAGATTGGAGGGGTTTAGAGCTATAATAAGAGCCATGGTTGCTTTGGTCCTCAGTTATGCATAGGAGAGTTCAAATGTTCGTTGTTTCCAATGGCTAGTTCAGGTGATAAAACAGCTGGCTTATAATACTAACCGAGTCAGAAAAGGAACTCCAGAAGCAAGTCTGATCCAGTGAGGAACAATTGATCAAGAGCAGAGGGCATTGTTCCAGGAGGTCTGATGATGATGGTAGGATAATCTGCGAATGGAGCTGAATCCAGGAGAGTTTCAAAATTTGACTCAAGAATTGACAACAGAGGAAGAATTGGTCATGATTTATTTGAGACAATTGCTAACCTGGTTTCGTCAGGGTTGGATAACATTTCTGGTAATTCCACAGAAGGACAGGCCATGGGTACTTGACTTGGAGTATGAGTCCTGGGAGGACCATAGAAGAGGTCCAGCATGAAGATCGACTCATCATCTGGAAGAGCTAAAGGTCTTTATCAAACATGCTATCAAGAAGTTATTGGTACTGAGACTTTGAATTCAACATACGAGCTGGATGAGAGGGTGAATGTCAGACTTTTATGTTAGTCAACATTATGAACTCTGAAATCAATTAAGCTCTAATTTTGGAGAGATTTCTCTCAAAATTAATGGGATCAGCTCTCCAGAGAAGAATTAAGAATGATATGAGCCAAGAGGTTATTAGGAGAAAATAACAAGGGCGAATATAAATGAGCATTCTTATTTGCGCTGCAAAACAAACAGTAATGGCAAGAATTTCCTGTTGTAGATGAGGAGAAAAAGCAGAAAATTGAGGATGCTGGACCAAGGATCCTGAATATGACAGTGAGTCATATGCCCTGATGGGAGGAAAACTGGATCCTGGAATAAATATTTTCATGAGTAAATTGTCAGCCCGGCACAACAGAAGGTAGTGGGAAATGCGCTCTATGTAGGAAGTAGTGAGGAGGAAGAGTTTGGAGAGCCGTATGCCAAAGGTCATCCCAAGCAGCGTTGAATACCAGTTGACTGTACTATGATTTAAACTAAAGAAGTATTTGAACTTATATCCAAAGCAGTGTTCTCCTATCCCAATACTTTTCTCACTGAAAATCTAGGTAAGAGGGGGATGTGTTGGGATTTTGCCCACATTCCCAGCCAGCTTTATTACCAGGGGTCGCTAGGGAATAATTACCTATACCAAAGTGAATTAAATATCAGTTGACCCTAATTTCAGGTTAACAATGTTTGGGGATTTTGGGTAATTCGCCTAATTTGGATCTGGTGGAGATCAATCCAGGTGAATGCTTAAGATCTCGTTGGGCAGAGTTGCTGATAAAATGGGGGCATATGACAGTTGATTAATAATTAACTATCAGTGTACTGATTGGGACTAGTTGGGTTTCACCACCAACTGATTGGGAATTCAAGGATCAAGTTGCAAGTTGAGTGATGCCACCTGCAACTAGTGAATCAATCAGTTGGTTTGCAACCTGTCTTAGTGGGTAACAGGTCCATTATCTAAGCAGGTCGCTTGCAAAATATGGTTGGTTTGCTGGGATCAAGAGGAAAACGCTAGAGACACGTTTTCCAAATCTTTCCATTTCAGGTCTCAAGGATTTCCAATGACAGAATCCTAGACATGATGGGGAAGACCATCACTGATGAGATGATGAAGGAAATTTAATGGCAACGGCTTCTGTTTCATCATTGAGGGGCTAACTGATGGGTTGGGCGTTAAATTCCTACTGGAAATCCCTTAAGAATTCATTTAATAAG
Organism: Massospora cicadina; assembly: GCA_022478985.1. Lineage (NCBI taxonomy): Eukaryota > Fungi > Entomophthoromycota > Entomophthoromycetes > Entomophthorales > Entomophthoraceae > Massospora > Massospora cicadina. The sequence goes on from JAKSZP010005325.1 coordinate 84,479, forward strand.
AAGATCAATTACCAGAATACTATCATAATATACTTTAGCAGAATTCATTTCTAATTCTATTCTTCTTCAAGGAAATTATTACTGTGTGCGTTACTTGGAGACTCTTTAGGATAAAGAGTAAGGATCGATGATCCTGAGAAGAGAAGCTGAGCTGGGACAAGAATTGCTTCTGACTGTGTGTCACCAGAGAGAAGCCGTAAATGAGGATCTGAGCGTGGATCAAGTTAATAAAAGATAAGGGAATGAATCCCTATTGAGGACATCTTAAGTATGAGAGGAGGGATACTGGTCACGCGTTGGACCTAATAATAATGATCTATTTAACTATGGATAATAGTCTTCATACTATTATCAATCAAATATATTATTATCAGACAATGTGAAAGATTGCGCAACATTGAACATGTTCAATTAAGTATCCTGGGAACTATCACTCAGCGAAGCACTTAGGATTTTAACAACGTTGTTTCTTTAAAGTCCACAGGAAGCCCCAAATCCGCTCTAGTGGCATGGGTTACCAACTGTATTGAAAGTCATGAAATTTCCCTCACCATGGAGAAAGAATCTCCATAAGAAAGTTCACATAAAGACGCCAAATGACATCCAAAATAGGGGACAGCCCCAGGAGGCCACTATAACGGTCTATAATTGTGGAGGGAGGGCAGCTGCTTTGAAATTATGTCCACTATGGCTCTGAAATTGCATAGACCAAGAAATATGGCATTTTTTGGGAAGCATCTAGAAGATAGAGGGTTAATTTGAAACAGGAAATTCTGTGTGTTGTTTTTGTTTATTAAAGTACAACAGAAGACTGGCTGAAAACCATACCAGTGGAGATTGTTGTTTTAAGTGGCGGGTCTTTGGGAATAATAAATTTTGCATTAACCACAGGTAACGCAGCCTCATACATTTCTGGTGGATTGAAATTCCAAAATTTTCACAATGATGGATTAATCTCCTTGCTTGCTGACTTTTGCTCAAATTTTGCACCAAATTTTCCTCCTGGCGCAATTCTACTTAGAAGATCAACGATTCTTCATCTACTGGGTGACTGGATGCGCCCATGGCTAGACCATATATTGTAGGTCCCATTTGGTATTAAAAGATTTAATGTGCAAGAACTTGCTGGTTTTAAGCTCGACTTTTCCAGCAGTAGGGAAACACATTTATGAGGGTTTTAACATATGCATACCATGGGTAACTCAAAAACTCAGGGCTTAATTTAATAATATTTGTGTACCCGCACTGGAACTGAGATTGTTAGGGAGAGGGATAACCTATACTTTCCCGCTGGTGGTGGCTTCTTACTGTTACCACCTCAAAAACGCCCCTAATTCGCTGCACCAGCCCTTGGCTGGTGAGGTAGAGAGTAAAATGGAGGCAATCTTGAGGGGGTACGCAGTCACCCACCTCTCATCCAACACTTGGGCTAAATTGTCACAGCTAGTGACATTTTTCCTGGAATTAATTTCCCATCTAAAGCCAAATTCAACAAGCCCTTGGGGCAAAGACCAGAGCCCCTAAGGGTCACCAATGACCTATCTAAGGTCATTGACAAAAATGGGTTTTGGCTTTGCCTCGAGGGCTGAGGGAAACGGCTTGATTGATACACAAGCTAAGGCGGGAATCAAACTCAACACCCAAAAAATCACAAGATATGAGGTTTTGAAATCTGGTCAAATTCTAAATTTTTATTTTGTTGAAAAACGACAAATTTGTAGCTCATATCAGATTTCAATAACCACTGGAATCTTCATGAAGAAACCCCCTATAAATTTAGTCCCAAGATGATAAAGGCTTTGCTTTTCTCAGATAAACTTATCCTTTTAATAAAATTTAGGATTTTGGCACATCTTCTGTACTTTGGTTTTCCGCATAAAAACTACTCTGCAGAGCTTTGCAAAGGCTGGAGTCCGTTTTCAGAACTGGTTCACCCCTCCTGTTGTACCTGAGTCCGCCACCTAACCGCCACCTATGCCGCGGGCTCCGCCTCCTCCTATTTCACTGCCTTTTGCCCTAGATTTTTCGCCACCCTTCTCAGCTCCCAGGGCCTTATATCCCTGATGCTTGTGGCCAGTTTGGTGTGCGTTTTGTTCCACAGATCTATTTGGAAACACAATACTGATCGTTTAGGACGTCTCTTCATTTTGTTGGCTCACTTGGCCTTGTTGTGTCACCTTTGGCCTGTATCTTTCCCCCTCAGCGACCTCCTGCGCTCCAGTTTCCCTGACATTTTTCGAGAAAAGCCTAGATTTTTTGTGAGTTTCTTCTACTGTTGGGTGGCTAGAGCCAGCCCAATCCTCTCAGAGTTGTCACCCACTGAAGCGGTCCACTGGGCTGGTACTTTTTATCCCTTCTGGCCTTGGTTGTTAACTTCCTCAAAGGGTGTGCTGAGGGTATTGCGCGGCTCCCCTCACTCAAGACGCTCAAAGTGTGCAGTACCTGCCACTACCGGTCTCACTCTCCACTTTTCTCGGGATTCCAAATTTAAAAATGAGATCCATAACACATTGTCCATACTTAGGGCCCACCTGAAGTCTCAAGGCAAGGACTTAGCCGACGTCCTCCTCCTCCAGCTGCTGCTCTGTAGAATTTCAGAGGGAGCTCACCAATGGTTACTCTCCATGGGTGAGAATAATAGATCCTCCTGGAATCTCTCCCAGCGTTGGAAACCTTTGTCAAACCCTGCGAGTATCCCCCTGCTACCTTTGAGGACTATAACTCCTTTGTACACTTGTCCCAATGAGACTCACTACAGCTCAATACTTGCACCTGTTTCAAGAGCGAGCATCAAGGTTGAGATCTCTTGAACAGTTGAAGATGGCCTTCTCCGCAAGTCCAGATACTACTGGTGCTTCCCTTGGCATATGGGATAACCCACCCCCTCCTTATCTGGGACATGCTACATCCTTACATCCCTGTTGTCTATCAGCCTCTGTGCCACTAAGCCAAACTGTACCGTTGAACTCAGATCCTAGAACTTGATGACTCCATCACTGTGGGGCACCAACATGCTTCTGATCCAGTGGTGAAATATCCAGCTGAGACACTGGCCGTTATGGACACTTCCAACCTGATCCTAGAAGGCCCTACTTCCATAATCTCCCAGTACCACTTGGAACCAGCAGTGAGCTCGCTGGAAGGTTATACTGAAACCTGTCCTAGGTGGGGGTCCTCTCGCCACTGCCCCTGCACCGCCGCGCTCCACAGAAGTACCCCTCACTTTTGTCCTCAAAAGTAGAGGAGTTAGTAAGTCTAACCCATTTGATTCAGAGCGTTCACTTCCTCCAGGGTATGGACCTGCCGTTGCCATTTTAGAACCTATGCCCCCTGCCCAACCTGTCATCCCTGTTGGCCCAGTTGAACAACTCTTTCCTATTAAACCAGAGTCACCTCTTGAGGTAGACTCCATTCAGAAACGAGTAGAGATCGATGAGAGGATGATCAAAGAAGAGATAACCATGGCTGACCCCACCAAAAGCTTGGCTGTCCTGACTGGTGTAGTATCATGTGATAAAGACCTTCCTCCCGCCGAACATAGAGCATTAAGTTACCTCACACCATTTAAGTCCCGTGGACAACTTTATGGCAATATGAAGTCATATGGAAAAAACTCTTTTGGGGATACTCCACATTATACGCCGCCTTCTGGGCTTGGAGCCATCCTGTCATCTCTTGGCTCTGAAGGAAATAAACCCTCCTCTGCTTACTTCTTGTTCGTGGCTACCTTTTCTTCTTCAGGGAAGGGCTTTCAAGCACTCACTTTGGTGAACACTGGTGCAACTGAGAACTTCATCCGCCAAGAGTTGATAGAGGCCCTGTGCCATCTGAGCTACCCACTGGAAGTTGGTCGGTTTGTGAAGGGTGGTGCATCTCAAACCATTCCAAGTTACCATGTGTTAACACCTGTCCCTTTTATTGCAGGTAATGGTTACTTTGTTGAAAGCTTCTCCTCGATAAAGAATCTCCTATACCCTGTTATTTTAGGGGTTGGCTGGTGGCGCCAATTTGATATTGCCACTAACTTCCTAGACTCTACCATGCATGCACAATTTCCTGGTGGAGTCATGGTTACCATCCCTTGCTTAGATGAGAGCGCCATGGTGCTCCCCAAAAAGGTGAAGCCCCTCTCCTAAGGTGGGCCTAGCCTCTATTCAACCTACTGATGCCCTGACCCCAACACTTACTATACCAGAATGCATCCGTGGATATGCTGATCTGTTTGATCCCACAAAGGCCCGCCCACTCCCTGAGCACACTAAGTTCGACTTTGAGTTTAAGTTGACCGTATCTTGTCAAGATATCCTCCCCAATTAACCCCTTATACCTGAGGGAGGAGGCTGTCTTGGACGCTTGGGTAGAAGATATGCTCTCTAAGGGTCAAATCTTTAAGAAATCCTCACCTGTGTGCTCCCCCTCCCTGTTTGTAGAGAAGTCTGATGGCTCACTTCGTCCCTGTGTTGATTATGGCAATCTGAACAATATAACAGTGCCTGACCCCCATCCGCTCCCTTTGGAGCAACAGATTGCTCGCTACGTGGAGAAGGCTAGGGTGTTCAGCAAGCTTGACTGTCTCAACGCTTTCAACCAGATCTGCAATAAAAAAGCCAGGAGTGGTTGACCGCTTTTCGCACTTGGAAAAAGGTATCTACCAGTTCAGGGTTATGCCGTTTGGTTTGAAGAACGCTCCCGCCTGCTTTCAGAGGCTCATTGATGCTGTCTTGGGAGACCTTATGGGTACATGCGCGATTGCATACATGGACGACATACTGGTATTTTCCTTAGATGCAGAATCTCATACCCGCCACCTTGTGTCTGTCATGGAGAGACTTTCACAGGCAAACCTTACAATTAAGGCTAGAAAGTGTGGGTTCTTCCAACCCAAGGTCGAGTTCTTAGGGAACATTATCTTCTCCCACGGTCACATGATCGCCCCAGATAAGGAAGCAGCCATCCGTGATTGGGTTACCCCCTCATCTCTCACAGAGTTACGCAGCTTCCTTGGGACTTGTAACTTCCTCAAGAAGTTCACCCCCCATCTTTCAGAAGTTGCTGCCCCTCTCTAAACCGCTTCAGGGAAGAAGATTTTTAGCTGGACCAATGAATGCAACGCGGCGTTCCACGCCGTCAAGTCCATAGTATTGTCCAGCCCGGTGTGGTACATGCAGACCCCAGCCGCCCCTTCATTGTCGCCACTGATGCTTCCAACTTTGCGGTGGGAGCTGCTCTGTTACAAGAGGGGAGGATGGTTGTGGATCGGCCTGTTTCTTACTTTTCTATAAAAATGACCGTGGCGCAGCTCAACTATGAAATATATGATAAGGAACTCCTTGCAGTTTTGGAGGCAGCACAACACTGGCGCCACCGGTTTGCATGGGTCTAAGTGGCCATATACTGTCCGTACTGACCACAAGGCATTGATGTACTACCGCGCCCCCAGAAGCTATCCCCTCGCCAGTCCCGGTGGTTAGAAATCCTGTCAGTGTTTTACTTCAAATATGACTTCATTAAGGGAACCCAGAACACGTTACCTGATGCTCTATCCTGGAACCCTGCTCTAGCACCTGACCCAGCACTAGTTGACACCCACAATACCCAGGTGTTGATTAAGCCAAAAAGGTTAAGGAGAGTCCACTGTCCAACCCCTGGCTCTGCTTATGATGGAACCTTTGGAAGGTGATGCTGACACCCCTTCTCGTGTTAGGTTGTCTCAACTTCTGTCAGCTGACTATGATAAGATTAAGCAGGTCTGCCATAGAAATGGCAAATCCCTGGACAAAGGCTACCAGTTGATGGATGGGGTCATCCTCCATCAGGGCAAGTGGTGGGTACCTTCTGGACCCCTGCGTGAGGAAGTGATCCGTGAAGCTCATGACCCTCCAACTGCTGGCCACCCTGGCAAGGACAAGACGCTTGAGTTAGTCCGTCGCTCCTACAGCTGGAAAGGTATTACCACTGATGTGGCAAAAATTACAAAGTCCTGCTTGACGTGCAACCGGTCAAAGCCAAGCCGCCTGAAGAGTGCTGGATTGCTTGTTCTCCTCCAAACTGCTGAGGGCCCTTGGACATCAGTATCTGTTGATTTTATTGTGGAGCTTCCCTTGTCCCAGGGTTATGTTGCAGTAAGGGTTGTGGTGGACCGTTTCACAAAGATGGCCCACTTCATCCCCTGCAACACCACCATTACTTCAGTTGAGACAGCCCGCCTCTTTGTAGATCACATCTTTTGCTTACATGGTCTCCCCAAGGAGATTATCAGTGATCGGGGCTCACAATTCACTGCTCAGTTCTGGGAAGCCCTGCTTACCATCCTCAGTATCCGCCCCTGCCGCTCCACAGCCTTCCACCCCCAGTCAGATGGACAGACGAGAGAGAATGAACTAAAGTTTGGAGCAATTCTTGCGTAGTTATTCCAATGCTGAACAGGAAATTGGTCCTCTCACCTCCCACTGGCGCAATTTGCTTATAATAACTTTACCCATTCCTCTACTGGCACTTCCCCCTTCTTTGCAAGCTATGGTTACAACCCCAGTTTCAACATAAGTCCACGGATTGAATCCACCTTTGTCACTGCCAATGAGCGCGCTAAAGATCTCAGGGACATACATCAAGCAGTGAAGGACCATCTCGTTGATGCTGTGAGGATCTACAAAGCATATGCTGACCGAAAGCGCCATGAAGGACCTGAGTATAAGCCTGGTGAATTGATCATGGTCAACACCAAAAATCTCCACTTGAAGCAACTCTGCCGCAAGTTAGGTCCCAAGCGTGTTGGACCCTTCAAGATCCTCAAGAAAGTGGGCCCATCAGCTTATCAGGTTGACTTACCCCCTCAATCAAAGTGTTCAGCACCTTACATGAATGCCTCCTGACCCCCTTTAAAGGTCTCATGCCACCTCACCCAGATCATGTGATAGTGGATGGTGAACCCCAATATGAGATTGATGTCATTCTTGCTTCTCGCCTATCCCGGCGACGTCTGCAATACTTGGTGTCCTGGAAAGGATATGATGAGACAGAGAATAGCTGGGTATCTTATTGGGACATGACCAATGCTCAGGACCTAATTCATGACTTCCACTCTAGATTCCCATATGCCGCAGGACCTGCCTCCAAGCCTCTCTAGCTGCCATGAAGTTACCCACTCCCCACAAGAACTTTGCCTTGGCCAATATCCCCTCAGGTGGTGTTGAACCACATCCAAGAGCGGAGAATGATTTCACAGCTAGTGACATTTTTCCTGGAATTAATTTCCCATCTAAAGCCAAATCCAACAAGCCCTTGGGGCAAAGACCAGAACCCCTAAGGGTCACCAATGACCTATCTAAGGTCATTGGCAAAAAATGGGTTTTGGCTTTGCCAGCGAGGGCTGAGGGAAACGGCTTGATTGATACACAAGCTAAGGCGGGAATCAAACTCAACACCCAAAAAATCACAAGATATGAGGTTCTGTAATCTGGTCAAATTCAAAAATTTTGATTTTTGTTGAAAAACGACAAATTTGTAGCTCAATCAGATTCCAAAACCACTGGAATCTTCATGAAGAAATCCCCTATGAATTTAGTCCCAAGATGATAAAGGCTTTGCTTTTCTCAGATAAACTTATCCTTTTAATAAAATTTAGGATTTTGGCACATCTTCTGTACTTTGGTTTTCCGCATAAAAACTACTCTGAAGAGCTTTGCAATGGCTGGAGTCCGTTTTCTGAACTGGTTCGCCCCTCCTGTTGTACCTGAGTCCGCCACCTAACCGCCACCTATGCCGCGGGCTCCGCCTCCTCCTATTTCACTGCCTTTTGCCCTAGATTTTTCGCCACCCTTCTCAGCTCCCAGGGTCTTATGTCCCTGATGCTTGTGGCCAGTTTGGTGTGCGTTTTGTTCCACAGATCTATTTGGAAACACAATACTGATCGTTTAGGACGTCTCTTCATTTTGTTGGCTCACTTGGCCTTGTTGTGTCACCTTTTGCCTATATCTTTTACTCCAGCACTCTCCTGCGCTCCAGTTTACCTGACATAAATCGCCCTATGACATGAGAGGGATGGCTACCTCCTTCAACCCTTTTGATGCGGAATAGAAATTCCTCACAATTAAGATGCAGGGAGTTCTATCCCTAGCCTATAATAAGGGAATCATCCTTGAAAAATAAGAAACATCTAAGGTACATATATTGAATAATATTGCTAATTTTTGCCTCAATTAAGAGTATCTGGTTGTGTTCCCACCTTCTGTTGTCTTTTATTGATAAAATTGATGTACTACCAAAAAGTAATTAAGAAGAGTTTAATTGCTTTGTAGTTCCAGCTTGTGTTAAAACTAAGTCCACACTGAGGAAGAATGAAGAAAGAAAGTATGAATATCCACGCTCATCAAGTTTTGAGAAGCCCAAACGGGGGGAACAGGCATTTAGGAATTCAACAGTGATATTGACTTAGAAGACCCTTGTATGGCGTGTAGGTGTGAGAGCCCCAATTTTGGGGGAAACAGGTAATGAAGTCTTTTTGGTGAGATAAACTAATTAATTCTGGTAAGGTTGGTAGCTGTGAAATCCATGTTCATTAAATTCTGACCTGGGGGAATACAGACATTCAGGAGCATATTATTGGTAAAGTCAACAGAGTGACCCTTGAAAATGCGCTTGTATGAGGTGGCAAATGTTAAGAAAATAAGAAGAGGGACTGTGCTACTGAGAATGGGCATTAGAGGAGGCATCAAGCAAGGAGAAGAAAATCTAGATCAACCAAAGTCCTTTTCAACTATGTTAACCAAATTATGACTATAAGAAGGAAGCGGCATTCACACTTAAATTTTAATTTCGCTGGATAAACCGTTCAAGTGGGTAGATATGTTGGAATTTTTGAATTGCCCACATCATCCAGATTTTTTAGACTATAATGCAATAACAGTTTTATCTGCAAGGGTTTGAGCTATAATAAAAACCTATATTAAATATGGGAGTTATCACTAATAAGGTAACTATTGCTGAATTATTTTCTTATAAATTTTTTAACTTATTCGCCACATTTAGTTCCACTGGGGTTTAACGTTCCATTGGGGAAGACCCCTAACAATACTTACAATTGATTTGATTAAATTTTTTTATTATTAGAAATTAAATTATTGTTTTAAAATTTATCACGGTTTGTCTACAGTCAAAAAGGTTTTATTGGAAGGTGCTGAGCGTTGACAACGCTTCTTTGGCAGCAACTTGTGGGTAGCTTAAAAGGTAATGCAACCTGCTATTAATTGGTAAATGGTTCCATTATGTAACCAGGTTGCTAGCTTTATGAGGTAAATTGTTAGGGTTGGATGAAGGTGTCAGGACACTCTTTTGCATCCCAACCCAGGACAGATCATAATTTAATTACCGTGGATATTGACTGGGTGGATGGATGAGTAGATGTATCAATTATTGTTGGTGCAATATGTGAAGGTTTAAATCCATTGACGATGGATGCTGTTTCTAGTGGGGCGCCAAAGAGAGTTGAGCGCTAAGTTCCCCTATATAAACCCAGTAATTTTATTTTAAGTAAACAGACACTTTGAGAGACACTAATATAAGAAAAAAAATCTTAGATAGTAATAAAATTGTTATATTGCTCTTAAGAAGAGTTTTAGGGATAATTTCCTTAGCTAATTATCTGGTGTTCTCAAGATCACTTGCGTCAAGTGTGGAAATTAAAAAGAGTTACTTATTATCCTTAAGTTTTCCAAACCATGGGATAAGAGCTGAAGGAATAGTTTCCCTTGTTGTCTGGATTATTTTAAAGGAATTTATATGGGACAAAACAAGGTAGGCAGTACCTGTCTATAGGAGAAATCCTGAGCAGATATATCTGATTGTGAAAAACTCAGCTAGATAATAGTCTTCATACTATTAACACTGACCCATATTTAATATCTAGATAATCAACAAGAAAATCAATGCACACATCAGACCTGTGCAATAAATGAGAGAAAAGTTTATTACTCTTAAAAAAATTGGTAAAGGTGCTTTAAGAAATTTTGTCTTCTCTTATCACCTATAATAAAAATAGAAATCCAAAAATGGTAAAATTTCAAAATTGTATTAATTTGCAAACTTGGTTATCTTATGCCTGAGACGTCATGAAGGACTTAGAGTTAAACGTGCCTTCACTTAGGTGCTTCTGCTCCCTAGGGGATGAAACCTAACTATGCTTATACAGTATAGGACTCTCTTTAATAGTGTTGTTTTATTTTAAGTCGCCAGTGTATCCAACAAATCTGCAATTTTGATTTTAGTACTCATTCTGTTTTTGGGCTATAACTTTAGCCCAGCTAGCAAACTGCGCTCACAGCCATTAGAAGTTGGTGTCCCACACTTATAGGAACTATTTATGCCTGACTTGGAAATATGGTATGTCAGAAAATTGATATTCCAGGCATTAGGCGTATCCATGGCTATAATGGTTGGTTGGCAATCTGGCAAACTCAAAATTTTCTTATAGTGATTAAAAATTATAGTATGGCGGTCATTACCACCATTACAAAATATGGCAGAAAATATAGAGGTCATATGCAACTCTGATGTGAGCCTACTAAAATCTTGATTATTAAGAATTTTGGTTAGGGCATCTCTTTTGACCCCAACTATCCCCAAACCTGCCAGTTTATCAAGTCTTTCACTTGTGTTCCTGCTTTCATCACTTTCGCTGAGCATCAACTTGCTCAATACGTTGAGGCTATGGACACCGCTGGCCTCAATTATTAAGAAAACCCACAATTATAACAACTTATGCCACATGTCGCTGATGCTCCCACCCCAATATTGTCCGCCATAGTCCACCAGCTAAAGTGGGCGCTGAAAAAAAAGTTTCCCCAAAGCTTCCTAACCTTCTGATCTGGCTTCCTAGGCAGATAACTTAGGGGCTAAATTAGGATTTTTTATTTCTAATAATCTCTTAATTTAGCTCATTTGCAAATAAAGATGCGTGGCAGCCCCCTTTTGGGTTGGGCAGCACTAATGCTAAAAAAGAATATTGATTAGTATAAGAATTAAAGACTCCATTGCACGGCTGAAATCATGAACCCACTCCATTGTAACCTAATTGGAACAGTGGTTTGACCACAGTGATTAGTATAAGAACTGCGATGATGAAGCAATGAAGGTGGATTTTTGGGAAGATTTGCAGCAGTGCGGCTCATCCATTGTGGAGAATAGTAATTAATCCCCTAAGAAGGGACATTAGTATGACTTTACCAATCTGGAAGATATTTCTGTAGACAATTGTAATTTATATTTAGATATTATAATATCTTGAAGGATGATAATCATTATATTGAAATCCTTTTGCATTAGTGAAACCTAGATCCTGAACAACTTTCCAACAAATTCTACACATTTATAAATGCTATATACCATAAACGCGATGGTGGTGCCCAAACAGGGTGCCCACAGATTCAACCAAACCAGTATCTTCTCATACTAGGGCGCTTTCAGATCCATCTAGCGACTAACTGTAGTAATCCCATACTATTAACTCAACAAAATACACCAAAATTAAAAACGCCGTGAACACATTACGCCAAACCAACAATGAGCTACTCTGCAAGAAAATATTCCTTGCAGATCAACTTGAAGATGTATAAGACCAACTTTCTAACATACGGTGACAAAATTACCTATTGAAGGACATGATCAATGACATGATTGGGAAATTACACTGTTTTTAAAGATATAGATGCTGAGAAGAATTTTCAAACTTCCAAATGAGATCAATGAACAAAAGGAAGATTTTAAAGAAAGATGGTTTTACTGCAATAAGAGTAAGACCATGAAGATTTCAGAAGAGATATTTGCAAACTGAGAAGGCAATGAGAATCGAAAACATATGGAAAAGGCTTTGGGGAAAGAAGAAATGCCGTGCTAAGAGAAACCCCAAGTACTCACTGCGTTGCCAGCTGAGGAAACCTCTACAGCACGTAAAGTCATGGAGAAACAAGTTCCATAACTCATTCTGTGTACTTTACTCTGCCTTGGCTCAAACTACACCATACAGGGGTCACCACTGTTCTCCACTAGATCAAGCAGCTGTGAATGGTATGAGAGTGTTCACGCAAAAACCTACCTCTGTAAAATCAAGTTAAAAATATACAAGATTCCCTCAAGTGCTTCAAATTTACCATGGAAGAAATTTGGATTGTCAAAAACAAAAGCTACTGCTTTCCCTTTAAATTTTGAGAGCACTGATCAGGCCACTTTCTTCTTGAAGGTCTGCTTTTTTACCTTTTAAAAAATTCAAGGACATAGTGCTATAACTTTTGGTGCGTAGAAAAGGCTTAACAAAAGGCTTAATTCTTATTAACCTGGTTCCATCAGAATGAAACCTTAAAAGAGTTTGCCAATCAATTCATTTTAGAAGCAACATCTTAAAGGAGTAGACATACTATTTGAGGCTTATGTTGGGATCACAATGACTTTATTAATGAAATTACAGCATAGCCTCTCAATGTATTGTCACCAGTTTTTTAAGGGGATGTGCCATTACTCAAAATTGTCACCTACCTGCAGCTAGCTGCGACATTGAGTTTCCCCAACTTTGATAAGAAGCCGTCAATGTCTATCTCTGGGCCACCCTCATTGAGCACCCCACCACGGGCAGCCTAAAACCCTCCATTGAACCCACAGACAGGAACTTCTGATGATTCTTTTAAATATGATGGCTCCAAATTGATTTTCTATCACTGTGGGCAAAGAGGACACTTTGCATTACACTGTTCCATCAAGATGCAAGTCAACATTAAACATAAAACCATAAAACTTGTTGAAAAATGGGTGGAGTAGATAAGAGACACTCTAACTCCATTTATTTGACTTCAATTGTTCCTACTGAAACCAATGAGTTGATCTATGATAGACCTGGAAACCCTACTGAGATGTTGTTGTACAAAAAACTCAAATGACATACACGTACTGACCTGCTCCCAAATAAAAGAAGCAGCAGCAGCAAAGGAATTCCACCAAGAAATTGATTAGTCCTATGCTTATCAAATACTTTAGCTTAACTCCATGGAGAAACCATGACATTCTTCAACTTGCAATCTATCAAGGGAGTCAACGTCCCCTACACATTAATGTGATTTCTAATTATTATCTGCAGAAAGGGAACGGATCAAATGTCTCTTTACATGAAGCATTCCATATATACATAGGGTAAACATTTTGTTCCCACAAGAAAAGAAATTAAACTAAAAGAAAAAGAGAAGAAATTAGAGAAAGTAAAAAATATAAAATAAAAAGATAAACAACAACAATAACTATAGAAATAATGATACTAAGTTTATAATATAAGATGCAACTTACCCCTTTGCTATGAATTGGACCACACCAAAAAGGCATGTAAATATAATGCACACCCTGTGAACATGGCCACCTCCACCCATGAGGCCACACCAACAGTGTTTGAAAGGGGATTTTGGCTGCCCCCATCCCCACATGCCATGATCTTAAATCAGAAACAAAATCTAGCACCTCAAACCCTTGCTAGCCAATGCACACCCACGCCAACTAATCAGGAGCAGGATTGGATCCATGTTCAATCCAGAAGATCTCCCACCCCAAAACTTACCAAACCAAAATCACCTACCACCCAATCTTCCTGAATCAATTACATTCCCTGGAAATTATTGGATGTAGTAACTGAATCAGGTGAAATTGTCCCACCACTGAGTCATCCAATTTATTTAACACCTTATCTGAATTAAGACTTTGATGCTCCAGCCCTGACCAACTGATACATCTGCAAACTTGGAGCCTTTTTCCAAAGTGACCACCAGTTTGCCGCGGCCGTGGTGGCTAATCCCAATAATTCCTATACTCACAAAATGTGTGCAAAATCTTTTACAGAATTTAAAAAAGGCTGTACCACCCATCATTCCCCTCTGATTTTCCTACTACTGCAAAAGAGAAAATTCAACAACTATATGACACTGCCACCACTGCTGTCAAGCATGTCGCTGATTTGGCAGAATATTCCCCATCCACATGCACTACAAGAGCCAATACTGCAAAATTAAAACAACTTCTCGACGCCCACATCCAGGCTGAACATCATGTTAAAGAACTCATAGAAGCTTTAATCCAGGCCCAAATTGTCAATCACAAAAACTATCTACTTCACCTCGACACTCATCCCGCAGATGTTCCAACCCCTGCTCTAATCATTGATCTGCCTCTACAATGCTGAGCCTGAGGATGACCCGCCCAATCCCTCCTTCCCCTCTGCCATGATGGGATAAGCGGCTCACCAATGCTACCTGGTAGGTTATTTTCTTATTTCTTTTTGTGTTTTGCTGCCCAAAAAGGGCGGTTGATTCATGTTTTATTTTCTTATTCAGTTTAGGTTTGGAGTGTTAGTTTCAATATTGTCTGTCCCCTGGTTGACTTGCCTTGGTCAAATAAATTATAATACAAGATGCACTTTGATATAAAAAGCAAATAATATATCTTTACGCTAACAACTGCATCACAACTATCTTCATTGCTGTTGGCCTTCTAGCTGCCTCCCATGATAACCCAAACAAAAAAGCTGCTTTGTCAGTTCCACCTAAGGGGCCTAGATGACTCTACCACTTTAGGAACAAAAGTTTTTTTCTTGCATGGGGACAGACTTGTTATCAGGACAGGGCAGCTGGAACGGTCACTTTGGTAGCACTGTCTACAGAGGAAACTTTAAGGAAGTCAAGCAATAGAGCATAGATTCCGGATGTGGTGACAAATGTATCAACGTGGGTCCTGAAATTTCATTTAAGAATTATCAATGAAAGAAAAGGCGGCGTCATCAGCATATAATTACTCAGACAAGTGGAGGGTAAATGTTGAAAAGATTGGTAATGACTGAGATATAGCCATATCCCTTGCAATAATGGGTGGTTACTTAATCAACAGCCAAAAATTTAATATAGTCAATTAGAATTGAGTTATGGCATCAATTACTACCAGTTTGAAATCCAGCAGAAAATATAGATGGACATATATGATTCAGATATATAACCCGCTGAATAATCAAGTATTGAGTAATTTCTGTTAGGTCAAGAAATACAGACTCTTTTATTTAACTGAGGCAAGCCGACCAGGGGACAGGCATTACCAAAAGAAAGAATCGACATGAAACCTGAACAGGGGCAACTCCATTGAAGAAAGTTTTTCCACCTCCGGATTGGGACTCAAATTTTTCTGGTTACATCATGGGTAAGGTTTTCGTGTTATCAGACCTACTAACTGCCAATAGCTTCCTTTGGCTGGTACCTCAATTGATGTGCAAAGGGCGGGAATCAAACCCACAACCTTCAGGTTGGTAGCTGTACGCCCTTACTGACTCGCCTTCCACCCCCAAGAAATACAGACTCTGACATGTCTAAAATCTTAAAATCATTCTGCTGAAACCTAATTAAAGTGTAATTCCAGGGCAACGTCCACTTTGCATGGATTAAGCGATTTTCCCATTCAAAATAAGAAGGGTTAAAAAAAGGGCGGCTGTACCCCTCATCACCTGGGCGACCTCGCCCATGTGGTAGACAAGCGTTGGGTAACAGCACTCCCTCTGAAATTCCTTTCCTGGTCCCTGCGCTTACCTCCGCTGAACTAGTTCGCCATATTGAGGGAATCTGCGCCAAAATCATTGGTAACCGTCTTCCTCATGAGTGGGAGGGACTTTATAAAACTGTTGGCATCAAATCCTCATAATCAAAGCCAAAATTTCTGAATTCAATGGGAATAAAGTCTGACGGGTGGAAATCCATTATCCAAGAAAGACAACTAGTGAATCATCGGTTGGAATCACAGATGACATTGAGTCATCAAGTAGTATGATTGCCAATGCAAAGTTCCCTCAGAATTATCAGGGACAATCCCTGATGAGCAGAAACCCCTAGTTCAAGAATTGGGATTTGTGACCAACACATTTCATTTGGTCAAATGAATGCTCCAGCGACTGGGCACGGGCGGGTTAGTCATCCTGAACCCGTTTCCAACCAATTGGGACCGCCCCTATGTGGGGTGGCCCTGGGGAATTCCCGTTGCCCGTCAAGCTAGATGCCATCATGCTAACCAACATAAATGCAGTTGAGCCTTGTTTCAGGCATTTTTGGACGAAATGATAATGAATTGGCCTGCCACTGAATCCTTTGATGTTGGTTCTGATTAGAATTATCCTCCACCACCCCAAAAACCTCTGAGTTAGGTCGAATTTGAGGGCCTAATCCCTGCTTTGACCCACTACCAATTAATCAGTATTTAATCAGTTGCTTTGCACTGAGAAAATTGTTTGTCAATTTTTTTATTTATTTTTCCAATATACCCCTTTACCAAATTCCAGTTTTATGCTTAAAACTAAACCACCATTTCTGTCTTTATTCCAACAACCCACTGAGTTTATGGCTGTGTTCACCTGGTACTTTGCTAGGTGCCTATACACAATTTTAGCTCATGAACACTCAATGGCGGAATACCTTCCTGGTTTAATAACCGTCGTACTAGTAGCAGTGCCACTGGCATTTGGGTTTGCCTTTTGGGTGCTTCAGCACTTAAACTGGCAGGCCGGTCTAAAAATAATTTGCTGTTTGCCTGACATAATTGACCAGCTATCATTTTTAACTATTTCCGCCTTCTCGTTGATATGGGCTTAGCAATGGTCCTTTTCTCTCAGCTGAGTAGGGCTATGAAGAAAATTTACAATGGCCACAATAGCCTAGTTCATCTTGAATTGTCCAAGTCCATCCTCCCAAATGGAATCTTTATAATAGAACCTGCCAAGAGGCCTTGGTGCCAAATCCCAGCTCCAAATCATTGTCCAAATCACATTACATAGTTGGCACGGCTATCTTGCCCATGTCAGAATATTCTGGCATTCCAACTTGTGAAGTGTCTGCTCCTGTTGCGAATCTAGTGGTTTCCCCCAATCCTAGTACCATCTCTTCCTTTACAGACTCAACCATAGCTGCCAATAAAGAGAATATTGCCTACTTTTTATTGCCCATGAAAATAAGTATTAGAGTTCACCACGTGTCCTTTGAGGCCTTAGTGGATACTGGAGCAGCAGGTAATTTTATGAGTGTAGAACTATCCCAACAGTTGGAGCGCGACCTGGACTCAGCTTTGGTGATGGATGCTTCATTAGACTCCCAGCTTTCATACATAGTCCGATGGCTAGTACCTTTCTCAGTATATTAGTTTAGCTTATACAATCGGTTCTCCGCAATGCCAAACCTGGTGTTTCCAGTAATTCTGGGGGTAGGTTGGTGGCGCCGACAGCATGTTGGAATTCACCTGGAGACTAATATGTTATCATTTACTAATGATCAAATGGAGGGGAGGTTTCCTTTGGTCAATACCTTTAAGGAAACTCAAGGCCTCAGCTCCATCACTTCCCTCATTTCCCCTGCAAGCCTTCCATCTAATTTTCAAAAAGAATTAATGCGCTATTTAAGTATCTTTGATTCTGAGAAGACGGACCATCTTCCCTCTCACACTAAATCTAACTTAAGATTCCGAACAATGGTGCAGTTGGTGAATATCAACAGTCTCTTGTATCTGTACACTGCAGAGGAGGAGGCTGCTCTTAACACTTGGTTATATGATATGCTTAAGAAAGGGTGGTTATATAAAGAGACATCACCAGTTGCTTCTCCCATCATTTTTTTAAGAAGGCTGAAGGTTCCCTCCATCCCTGCGTGAATTATGGACACCTAAACAAAATTACAGTGCAAAATCCCTACCCTTTGTCCCTGGAGAAAGCTATTAATCAAGCAATTGCTAAGACTCAAGTGTGTTCTCCAAGATCGATCTCATTAATGCCTTAAACCAAAGTATGGGTAATGGAAGATCAATAATGGCTTACTGCAATTTAAACAGAGTGAGTATTTTCCAATTACGTGTAATGCCCTTCAGATTAATGAACATGTCAGCCACATTTGAAAGAATTGTCAATAGTGTGCTGGGGGACCTCCAAAATACTTGCACGGTCACATGTATTGATAATATTTTGGTTCACTCCCCATTTACCAACAACACGCAAAGGTCTTGGAAGCGGTAGTGGCTGCTTTGCATAAGGCGGGCCTGTTCATCAAGCCTTCAAAATGCGAGTTTTATTTGGGAAGAAGTTACCTTTCTTTGAAACCTTGTCCTAAAAAATGGGTATGCAATTCCCACCAACAAGTCAGATGCCATCCACGAATGGCCAACTCCAACAACCCAAAAACAGTTATGAAGTTTCTTGGGCACCATTATTAGCCTGAAAAAATTTTCCCCACCCCTTTCCCAACTAGCCGCTCTGCTTCACCCCCTCACAGGTAAGAATGTTCCTTTTTGTTGGACAACCAAGTGCCAAGGAGTTTGAGTTAATCAAAGAGGTGTTCTTATCACCTCCTATCCTAAAACACGCCGACCCATCCAGACCATATATCATTGCATGTGATGCTTCATCCGTTGCAAAGGGGGTTGTTGTGATCCAGAAGCACGTTGGCTTAGAACATCTGGTCATGTACTTTTCCCAAAAATTCTTCTCTACTGAGCAATCCTAGGCCATCTACGATAAGGAGTTTGACAGCCATAGCCTGGGCTCTGAATCATTGGTGATATCTGTTACAAGGCGCTCATCATGTTTTAATGGTGCATATGGATCACCAAGCTCTTCTGTATTTTTGCAAGCCGCAGAAATTGGCACATAGGCAAGCTTGCACCTACTGGGATTTATGCAGATTCAAACTTTAAATACAAATTTGTGAAAGGTGCATTAAATGTACTCCCCAATTTCCTTAGATGCAACCTGGCTCATTGCCCCCATGGACTTGGATGAAGTGGACCTGGTTACCACGATTCCCACCACCCAAATTTTATCCATTTTACCACCCATGGTCAAATCAGTAGACTTAGCTCCTTATGCTCCGCTTATTTCATGGGATTTAGAAGCTCAAATGACCAGCCCAAAAGGAGTGGAGTTACTGGATCAATTGTCCCTTCCAACCTACAAACATTCCCTATATTCCTTGGTGGAGGGTCTCATTTATTTTTGGTCGTAGGTTTGGGTCCCCCCTCTCTTCAGAGCTGAGGTGTTTCAGACACACCACGACCGTCCCACAATCGGCCATCTGGGTAATAAGAAATGTAACAAGTTGATCAAGTGGACTTTTAATTGGGCGGGTCTATCAAAAGAAGTACCAGCCTGGATCGCCAATTGCATTATTTGTGCATGGGCCAAGTCGGATCAATCAGGAAGGAAGGGTCTTCTTCATCCTTTACAGCAGGTGGAGGGTCCATGGACATCGGTGTCCATGGATTTTATTGTTGAACTTCTCTTTTCTAATGAATCTATGGCGGTGATGGTGGTGGTCAATTATTTTGCTAAATTTTCCCTATTTATTCCATGCTCTTCTGCAATTACATCAGAAGAAACTGCTCGTCTCTTTGTACGTCATGTGTTTTCTATGTTTGGTCTCCCACAGGAGATCATCAGGGACCGTGGGCCCCAGTTTACAGCGCAGTTCTGGAATGAGCTTTTGTTCATTTTAAAAATTATCACCTGCCATTCCACAGCGTATCATCCCTAGTTTTATGGACAAACTGGGCGGGTTAACCAAATTTTGGAACAGTATTTGCACTGTTACGCTGTGGCTGCACAGGATACCAGGGCCTATGACCTCCCCTTCACTCAATTTGCCTATAACAACAAAACTCACGCCTCTCCAAGGTTTTCTCCCTATGAAGAGACATTGGGGTATAACCCCTTGTTTTTGGTCAGTCTCTGTCTGCGTCCAGAAGTCCCAGCTGCTGCAGATCATGCTGAGCACATTTGGTCTACCCAGTCCTTAGTGTGGAAGCATCTCACTAAAGCTAACGATGATTATAAGCAGTTTGTGGATCAAAGAACGGTTTCCTGGCTATGATATATTGGTGGGATCATATGTTATGCTTGGTACGCGCCATTTGCGGATGCAGGTACCTTCCCAGAAATTTGCAAGCAAGCGTTTGGGTCCCCACATGGTGGAGGAAGAATTGGGCAATGATGCTTTCCGGTTAAGGTTCCAGCTCATTAGAAACAGCACCCCATCTTCCATGTATCTCAGTTTTCCTCATTCAAGGGGACCATTCCCACTGATTCTGAGCCGATAGTAATTGAGGATGTGGAGGAGGCCGAGATGGAAAGCACCTTAGCTTCCCACAAATCTCAGAGGTTGGTTCAGTATCTCGTCACCTGGAAGGGCTATCCGGCCTATGAGAACAGTTGGGTCAAGGCCATGATTGTGAAAACTTCATGGAACTGGTCGGGGTGTTTAATGAGTTCCATCCTGATGTTCCTCATCCATCCCAAAGTTGCAACTTTGATGGTGATCAAGTTGTCCAAGATACACAAAAATGTAGCCCTCATGTAGTTTCCCAGCTTAGGTGCCCCTCCTTTGGCAAAAGGAAAGGGTAATGTAAGTCTAGGTGAACGTCCCCTTTGCGTGGATTGGACGATTTTCTTTTCCAAATAAGAAGGGTCTGAAGAGGGTGGCTGTACACCTCGTCGCCTGGGCGACCTCGCCCATGTAGTAGACGAGTGCTAGGTAACAGCACTCCCTCTGAAGATTCCTTTCCTGGTCCCTGCGCTTGCCTCCGCTGAACTAGTTCGCTATATTGAGGGAATCTGCGCCAAAATCATTGGTAACCGTCTTCCTCATGAGTGGGAGGGACTTTACAAAAATGTTGGCATCAAATCCTCATAATCAAAGCCAAAATTTCTGAATTCAATGGGAATAAAGTCTGACGGGTGTAAATCCATTATCCAAGAAAGACAACTAGTGAATTATCAGCTAGAATCACAGAAAAATCAATTCATCAAGTAGTATGATCAAAGATCAGTGTATCCCCCTTTAGGTTGGGACCACCTAGTGCTAAAAAAACAAGTAGTATGATCACTGATGCCAAAGTTTACTTAGAATTATCAGGGACAATCCTTGATGAGCAGAAAGACCTAGTTTAAGAATCAGGATTTGCGCCCTATGCAATCCATTTGGCCAAATGAATGCCCCAGCGACTGGGCATGGGCAGGTTGGTCATTCTAAACCCATTTCTAACCAATTGGAACTGCCCCTATGTGGGGTGGCCCTGGGGAATTTTCATTTCCCGTTGGGCTAGATGCCGTCATGCTAACTGACATAATTACAGTTGAGCCTCAGTTCAGGTGTTTGCTGACAAACTGATAATGACTAGGCCTGCCGTTGAGTCCTTTGATGTCAGTTCTGATTAAAATTTGTCCTCCCCTTCCCCCAAAAATTCGTCAGGTTAGGTCGAATTTGAGGTGCCCAATCCCTGCTTTAACCCACTACCAATTGATCACTATTTAATCAGTTGCTTCACACAGAGAAAATTTTTGGTCAGTTTTATTTACTTATCTTTTCAATACAACCCTTTATCAAATTTCAGCTTTCTGCTTTAAACTAAACCACCCTTTTCGCCTGTATTCCAACAACTCACGGGGTTTATGGCCGTATTCACCTGGTGCTTTGCTAGGTACCTATACACAATTATGGCTTATGGACACTCAATGACGGAATACATTCCTGGTTTCATAACCGTCGTTCCACCTGCAGTGCCTCTGGCATTCCAGTTTGCCGTTTGGATGCTTTAGCACAAAACTGGCATGCCAGTCTAAAAATAACTTGCTATTTGCCTGACATAAAGACAGTGGAGGTAGATACAGCAATTAGCATAAGAACTTAATAGAAAAAGCAAGGAAGGGGTACTTTTGGTAAGATAATCAGCAGTGCAACTCTGCTATAGTAGAGAATAGTGATAAAATTTTAAGACTAGGAATTAGTGTGACTCATTAATATGTAAATATATATATACATTTGTAGTTTTTAATTAGATATTGTAATAAAATGAGGAGCAAAGATTGTCATATTGCCTTCCTAATTAATTATTGGAACCTAAATCATGTAAAATATATGCATTATTATACATGTTTATAAACACTATCCACCAGAAACTTGATATGAATACTCAGTTTAACCTCTCTGAGTTTCTTGTTTATTCTGTGAGTCCAAGGGGCACAATGATGTCAGCTGTTCCAAAAGACGTTCCAACAAACTATATTGCTCTGCATTTTGACAAAGGAAGTTCAGGGAAATGACAATCACCAATAGAGACTGTATATCCTATTGTTAAACATTTATCACACCTCAAAGGCAATGTCAAATCAATTTCTATACAGTGCTTGAAGTAACTTAAATTCAGTAAGCCAAACTTTAAAATGAATCCAGAAAATTATCTCTAAACAAAATGCTACACAGCTTGCATAAAAAGCCCAGTTTGGGGTAAGAGCTGAGTCAAGTGACTTACCCCTTTAAATGAGTCAAAGTAACCCTACCCCTCAAACCATAAACCCCCATTTTCTGGATTTGGGGAAGATATATCCCATGATTGATCAAATTGGAGATTTGCTGTTCTCATATTAACGTGAATTACAATTTATTATCTGATTGCCATTATCTTGAGATAGTTTTTTGGACAACTTTCATCTCAACTTCTGGAGAAGAATATTTTGGGAGCTGTTATCTGATATTTACTAATAAGAGTCCGCCTCCTCTTCATAATGATTTAACTCAAAGATATCATTTTACTCTATGCCTTTAGTAAAATAGACCAGATTGAGCTGCCCATGTCACTCTTGACCCTTGACAGAATACCCTACCTGAGTTGGAGGGTCATGCAAAACTTGGCAACAAATCAATGTTTTTTCTAAAGAAAAACCACCCCTTTTTATAGGCTTGAGGGGGCCGCAAAGGGCGAAGAATTTTACGCATTTATTTCAAGTCATAGTGGGTGAAAATCGGCCACAATGAGTCTAATTTAAAGAAGAATGATTTATAAAATATATATAATCTTTTCCCCATGGTTTTATCCTACCCGTGGTGGACCATACACATTTTGTTTTTACCAAAGGAGGTGACAAGATTTTCCTATGCGCTGAAAGGTCAGTTCTCCATCTTGTCAAAGCCTTATTACCTATCCTATACTGAAATTAATCCCTATCCCACTACTAGCCTTTGACTACCCTATTACTAGGTGAAAGTCTTTATAAAAAAGATTGTTTTTCACACCTAATCTTCTACTTGGGAAATATTTTATAAATTATTAGATAGTTTTATATATTGTAAGTGTGCCAATTAATTTGGCAAATAAAAATATCAATCCGTTGTTGAGATCATGTCCAACCTTGCCACCTGCAAGCAACTAGCAAGCAGGATTCCAACATACTTGTAAATAAAATTCAAGTTTGCACAATAGTTGACAGAAGTATTCAAGTTAGTGATTTCAAGCCATTTTGCAAAGAAGTCATTTGTTGCTTTTGACGTGGCCCGTTGTCAACAATATGGGACTGAAAGCCTGGGCAGTATCATCAGTAAAGAAGCCTACAATGCCTGCCTATATGGTTCATCTCTTTTCAAGTCAGCGCCCCGGCCAGAGTGCTACCTATCCAAAACTAATTATAAACTGCACGGTTTCTCTTAGATTTTATGGAGCAGTTCAAAACTTTGAGAAAATGATGTCAAGATCCATAATTTAGACCTTGCCCCTTTAATATTCTTAGTACAAACATGTTTCTCTTAAAAATTAAAATAAATTTTTCAATATAATATATACTGATTGAGTAAATACCTATTTTGTTATCAGAGGACTAATTGTCATAATTGGGTCTCTCACACCATCAATTCTGGAGTTGAGGCATTCCTTTATAAATCTCTCTCATTTGTGAGCTTTTAACAAAGGAAAAGAAAGTTGTAAGCATGGGACTACTCTTGGACCTTCCAGATGGGTTATAAGAAGATTTTTACTCACCAAGGGAAAATTATATATAAACTATGAATACCCTGGTCTAATTGTCTCTAGGCACTGAGTGATATGTGTTCTCCAGGATAATCTAGCTGCTCATATGATTACTGTAACCAAAAACTGAAGAATGCCTAAATTCATTTACTGCCATGAGATGAGGTCCTAGAAATTGAAAGTGTTATAGACATGTCAGATTTTGGCCTTAACAATGCCACTCCTAAAGCATGTGCAATTATATCGTGGAATCAGTTGAAGATCCTTACAAAGAAAAAATTAATCAAACTTTATTTTATAATGCAAAAACCTTTCATATTTTTCTATTAGAGATAATGACTTAGAGTGCGAACTAGGTATTCTAAAACACTTTGACACTGTGGATGCTAATCCCATAAGCTCTTGAACTATATGAGTTTAGCTAAGAGAGTTAAGAAGTCATACAGAAAGACCTCAAGCAATTACTATAACAATTAATGATTGTGCCTCTTGCAGCTACTGGACCAGTCCCATACTTATTCTTAAGAAAAAGTATGCTTTAAACCAAGTTTGAATGATTACTGCTTTTTAATAAAATCATAAGAAGAGAATCTTGACCTTTACCACATATAGATGACACTATTAATAAATTAGGGGGAGCTAAGTAATTCACTGCCTTGGTTCTCATCAGTGACTACTGAAAAATTAAACATTCAAAAACAGAACTGTAAAAGCGCGCCATTTTCACCTCACAATGGCTGTTCAACAAACGCGGATGCTTAAGGATTATATAACGCGCCAGCCACCTTTTAAAAAGCCATTGACACAATCCTATGAGATTATAAATTAATTTGCATCTTAGTGTATCTTGAAATAAATGTCTTTTAGAGGGCCTTCACTCAACATCTGTCCCATTTTGAGAATTATTTAAGCGAATATCCAGGCTTAATTAGAAATAAAGCCTAAAAAGTGACAAGTTTATAAAACCCAAATGTGTTACCTATGTCACATTGTTGATAACCAGGGGTACACACTCAGTCTCAAAAATAAAAGATGTTAATCTAATTGGAGATATAATAACAAAAGCACAAGGGATAACCCAAAAATAAGGTCTCCATATGTTTAAAAAACAAAAAATATTATCAAAACTTTTTATATGGTTGTGAAGCATAAGAAAAACTATTTTTCAACATAAGTGCCGTTACACTCAGTACATCTTTCAAGCACTTTGGCAGTACTAGTATTTCAGTGTCATATAAACTTGCCGCCATGTCATTGAAATAGGTTTGACCTCATCTTTCACCTCATCAGCGTCGCCGAATCTTATTCCACCCAAATGTTCTTTCAAAATAAAAACAAATGATAGTCAAAAGGTGCCAAGTCCAGACTATAGTGGGTGGGTGGGTGATTATATCCTATCCAAATTGTTTCAAAAGATTGGCAGTTGAATGGGC
This sequence comes from Massospora cicadina, assembly GCA_022478985.1. NCBI lineage: Eukaryota > Fungi > Entomophthoromycota > Entomophthoromycetes > Entomophthorales > Entomophthoraceae > Massospora > Massospora cicadina. Next base: position 109,738 of record JAKSZP010005325.1, read on the forward strand.
GACATGAGGCAAGAATTGTTGTGCAGTATGGACACGCCCTTGGTGAGCATTCCTCTTTTCCAGTTCTAAATCGCCCTTTTGAGTTTTTTATATGCCTCAAAATATGACTCTGTGTTTATTGTGGTCCCAGTAGGCATAAATTCAATCTACAATACACCTTCTCAATCCTAAAACACATCAACCATAATCTTGCTGGCAGACTGTGTTGATTTGAATTTCCGCCACCTTGACACAGTTGGATGCCGCCACTCAAGTGATTGTTGTTTGGATTCAGGTGTATATTTTTGAACCCACATTTTGTCAACTGTGATAATGGAATTCAAGAAGTCATCTATTTCTTCTGCATAGCGCTCAAAAAATTCGCAGGAAGCTTTGGTGCGTTGCCATTTGTGGTCTTTTGTGAGCATTTGCAGGACCAACCTTGCGCACACCTTCCAATATTTCACGTTTTCAGGCAAAATCTTCTGTATGGTGGATTTCAAACTTCAGGAAGGAAACAAAAGAGCCCGTTGATAGCAATCCTCATATCTTCACATATGACTTTGCCAAGTTTTCTTATTCTCTCATCTGGCACTGAAAAGTCTCCACTTCTTTCATCATCATGAATTTCTAACAACCAGATTTAAAATCTCTACACCACTTGCAGACGTTTTTGACATCCATACACCCCGCACCATACACTCCAATTACCTGTCTAAGGATTTCAATTGGCTGAACACCTTTTTAATAAAGAAAATCGATGACTTCATGAAGTCCACATTTGGCAAGAACAGCGATTAAGAGCTCCATTATCAACGGCTTTTAAACCAGGACTAATTGACTGCGCAAACTATGCGACCAAATGTTTAAAAGAGGGGAGATGGCCGCACACAGCATTGCTGCCAATTGCTCCCAATATATTTCCCTTCAGCTTTAGTCCTTTGGAGACCTTACTTTTGGGTTACCCCTCATATCATACAGTTGTTTTTAGGCATAGTGGGATACTGCAGCCAATTATACATAGCTATGCACAGCTGGATAATCCTTTGTTTTACCTACTATGAGGCGGAGTGGCCTTCCTCTGGTCTCCAGAATGTGAGATCACTTTCAACAAGGTGAAAGCAACATTAAATCAAGTGCTTGTGCTACGCTACTGTTGTTTTGACTGGACGTTTATCTACAAGGTTGACACTTTATCGATGGATACTGAAAATGTTATCTCTCCACATGATGAGCATTGGGATGAGCACCCAGTTGCTTTCTGCAGTCACGCCCTTACCAAGAAGTAGAGAAACTATATGGTAACAGAACGCAAATGTTTAGCCATCATATTTGCCTTTCGCTTCTGTGTTTATATTCATGAACTAAGTTCCAAGTGTTTATCAATCACTTCTCCTTGTGGCGGTTAATAACATCAAAGAGCCCAAAGGCTGGTTATAAAGTTTTGCATTGAAGAATTATCAAACTATGTTTTGATATACCAATTGGGGGCATCCCACCCAAATACCAATTAATTTCATGGTTACCCATTGTTTCTGCACTGGCTCCTAATGCAGATAAAAATATACAAAAAATAAGCCCGCAGGCACAACAATGAGCAACCCCCTCTTAAATCACTTTGGATCAATTAATGAAGAACACTGAATCCAAAGTGGTGTACTTTAAGAAATTAGCAGCGATGCTAGTGTATGATTATAATCTGTCACCTAATAAAAACATCATATATTATGTAAGTTCATTGTATAGTTGTGAATGGAGAGTTAGTCAAAGCAGTGAACATTTTCAACAAATCTTTCTAGAAATTTTAGGATGTTTGAAATCTAAGACAGCTTAATGAAATTTCAAGTTTGCCAATTTGCAACAGTCTATAAGGTTTCCACCACCTACCAATTTTTAAGCCCAACTGGGCATGGCACACATTCAAGCTGATGTCATCTAACTTTTACCTTTCAGCAACTCTGATCAATGATACATTATTGTGGCCATTGACAACTTAACTAAATAGGTCAAAACAAATCCTTAATGGGACGTTGAAGCAGTTACTGAGGCCAAGTTATACATAAAGCACAACATCATTAAACTAGATTTGGCAGGTTACATTTAACAGTCAAAACTACAAAATTCACTATAAAGACTTTTTAAAATATAAACAAACTAATGGGTTTAGAGGGCTTTCGCATATATTATCCAAAGACTAAAAAACTGTTGAAAGGGCTATCAGATTCTCTGAAAAAAATCTTAATTAAATTCTCTACCTCTTACTCATCCCAGTGAACACTATATGATAACTCCAATATATTAGACAACAACGTCAAACACAATAGTGCTACTGGATTCTCTCTTTTACAAGTGCTATTTAGGTGACAACCTGCCATACTCCAATATTGTACCTTATTGATAAGAATGTGGATAAGATCCAAAATGAGGAATACTTCAAATAACTTAAAAGCTCTGATCAAGGCTAAACTGAAGCTTATGGATCTGTTTAAACTAGAAAGCTTTATCATAAGAAGCAGTATGATATTTATTGAGAACTTTTATATAAGTTAAAGCAGGCGATCAATTATCTTACTATGAAACCTATGGGTTTAGACAAACACACAAGCCTTTGATTTTCTAGTAAGGGCCTTGGGGTATCTTGGAACGCTTGCTTTTGCCATCTATAGTATTAAAATTAAACTTAGTGGAAATATTAGAAGATATCATGTATGTTTCTCTATCACTAATATAGCACTCAGCTCCCTCAAGAGCCCCTTTCATAAAATAAATTGAGTTGACAGGGGGTAGGTGTTTTCAAAGACGTTAAATTAACTTTGATTAATTAACTATCCAGTGTTGATAGTTGGAATGAGAACAAATGCGTTTAGGACCTCCACTAAAACGCTTTAGCTTTAATCCTACTTATCGGGCCACAAATATATTTTTATTTTATACTGCGACTCCCATATCCCTAAATCGACTTTTCCCTGTAAATGGGTACTATTATGTCTATTGTACTCAATGTACTCCTTTCGCCCATAGTACTCCTTAATAATTGTGATCCTAACATGGAAACATGTTGTTCTGTGGCTAGAGAATACATTACAGAAACTCCTAAAGTTTATCCAAATAAAGTATTGTTGTTTGCCTAAAATCTTAATTATTGGAATCCCTTCTATAGAAAAAATTTACTATTATAAAAATAAGGAGTTATTGAGTGTCGTATAGATCTTTATTCAACACCTGTGGAAACAACTTCGTTTATGGAAATGAGGCCATGAAATCAATTAGGATTATAAGAGCTCCAGTAAAGAATTATACCTGTGCAATTAGTGTGCTTGTATCACGCGCTACAAATACACTATTTGTCAAGCTCATAATCAAATCAAAAAAGGAAAATAAACTTATGTTTCATAGGAGAACAATTTTGAACAATAGCAATGAACATCCATTAAGGTTACCTACTGGTATGCTAACTAAATTAGGAAAACAGGTACTTATTAGGAATCTGTAACAGCTGGATAATGTGAACAAACTCAAATCTAACAATTAGCAAGTAGCAGCTTCTAAAGCAGATGGGCACTAATGAGTAGGTTACAAAGAACTTAGTTTCTGGGGACCTTAAGTTCCATGTTAGATATAAACATGTTGATCAGGAGCAGTCAAAATTTTTTAAACTAAACAAAAGAAAACCACATTCACTAGCTATCCAGTCTACAGTATGGTCAACGCTTTAATCTTTTGTACTTCAATGGATACATTTATACTGAATTTACAAACTGATAGAAAACTAATATTTGATGGTAAGACTAACAAAAAGAAGATATTAAAAGATTTAAACTTAAATTTATTGCGGGGAAGGCCGACCATGGGACGGACACTTCTGAATATGACTCAGAAGAGACAAAACTTAGTACCAGGGGAGGCACCCCAGAGAAGCGATGCTATCTCTTGTTGCCAGCGGGAACGCCACTTATGGAGAGGGGGAGGAGACGTGTGAAGGGGCCATAGCCACAATTGAGCACGTGTGGAGGAAGGGGTCTGATTTGATGAACCAGACTGGGAACCAGGAAGAAACCAGCTGTTGGCGATGCGGTGGGAGGTATCCAAACATCCACACTTGAAAGTGGTCCACCAAATGGGACTGGAATCTGTGGACCGCTTCTGGGAGGGTGGGGGTGGAGCCTGCGATGGCATATAAGACAATCGTGTGGATGGTCCACATGGCGATTGCAACCACCAAAGCACGAAGGGAGGGCAGAAGGGGGAGGCCATTGATAGAGCGAACATATCTCTTGACAGACTGAAGGGATGCGCTTGATCCTGGCCCAGAAGACGTTGAACTTCGCGCCATATCACTTTAGAGGTAGGGCACTTCTCCAGGCGGTGAAACAGCGTTCCATGCTGGCCACACACGACACAGGATGAGTGTAAAGCATCAGAGCGCTCAGCTGTACGATACACCCGCCTCAGGCAGCGCCACACATGGGAGCGGACTTGAGGTTGCAACAGAGGATGGTGTACATATTTCCTGATATTTTTTTGGGTCTCAATGGAGTAAGGGATGTCCATCATGTCCAGGTAGTCCACCCTGGATAGGACATGGGGTCAAAATGGGGATCACGCCATTATGGATGGGTAGCCCCTGTACCTCTTGTGTGAACTGAGGAGAGGGGCGGCCTCTTTGGGTTGTATGTCTGCTAATACGAATTCTCCACTCAGCGCTCCGCATGGGGAGGAGGATTCGTTTGTAGTGGGTTTTAGTCCCGTGAGGACCTGTGGCCGATGTATGTGAAGCGAGGTATTTCATTAGGGAGTGGGGGTTCGATGGATTGTTGAGGCCCAAGGCGCGAAAGAAGTTGGAGCGGGCTGCGCGGGACCAGCGTTGGGAGGGGAGTGTAGGGGTGGTGATGGCCGCAATCCAGGTAACCAGGATCTTGGCGGCATGGGCTTTGAAGTCAAGCAGGCACATGCCACCATGATGTTGAAAGCCAAACATGACCTCTAGACGCACTAGTGGAAGGTGGCCCGACCAAAGCCATCCTTGCAGTAAGGCGTACAAGGATTTGTAAAAGCTTGGGGAGAAGGGGATGGCATGGGCTCCAAACCAGACTTTGGAGAGGAGCATGGAGTTGGCAAAACAATCCTGCTAGTAAGGGAAGTAGGGTGGGCTCTGGAGAGGGGCGATTCTCTTTGTCACGTTATCCAGAATACGGCACTCCATTACTGCTGATGTGTATCCGCCTGCATCTATCCACACGCCCAGATGGCGTACTGGTCCTATGGTAGGACGTGGCACGAAGGGGAGCACCAGTGGGGCGGTGTGTTTTGAAAAAGTAGGGTGAGGACGTGGGCGAGCAGATGGGCCAGGTTGGGAACTAATTGCTGGGGTCCAGCAGTTCTGAAACTGACCAAGGAGGATGATTTCGGTTTTGGAAGCTTTCAGTGCCACGTTGCTTACCTGAGAATACTCCTGGATGAGAGCTTCAAGCGCGCATGCATCTTGATTATTAGACACCCTCACCACACAATCATCTGCGAATGCCATTATCTTGACTGGGGCTTGGCCTGGCACGTGGACCCCAGTGAGTTGGGCATTCACATTTCGCAGTAGTGGGTCAAGGCTGAAGTTGTATAAGAGTGGGCTGAGGGGGTCCCCTTGTAGCAAGCCCCTTTGAGGGCGGACTACTTCCGTTAGGAAGCCAGGGCCACGCACTGCCATTGTTACAGATTCTGTGAGCAGCATTACCCAGTTGATTTAGCGAGGGGGTAGGCGGAATTGATGGAGGCAGGCCCTGAGGTATTCCCAGTTTACTCTATCATAGGCTTTTTGTTGGTCCAAGAATACAAGTGCCCATAGAGGCTGTGGACTGACATACATTAGCCACAGAGTGCACGTTATCCCAAATCAACCTTCTGGGGATGAAACTGAATTGTTCTGGGGTGATGGTGGAAGATGCTAGAGTCCCTAAATGGTTAGCCATGATTTTTGTTAAAATTTTGGTGTTTGTGTTTGTTAGAGAAATGGGGCGCCAGTTGGCTAAGTCTAGCTTATCCCCTTTCTTGAAGAGTGTGACAGTGAAGGCCTCATGTCCTCCTGGTAGGAGGCATGTTTCCATCAGGCTTTGGTTAAGTGATGCGAGCAGCAATGGGGATATATATTTGAAATATTTTTTGTAGAACTCTTATGGAATGCCATCTGGGCCTGGGCATTTTCGGTTTGGTGCACCGCGAATGGCTGTCCATAATTCGTTTGGAGTAATTAAATTCATTATTTCTGGGTATCAGAAAATGGAGCGGATGTGGGCTCAGTCGAGAAATTCTGCCACTTTGGCTGGCTGAATTGGGTCAGAGCGGTACAACTTGGAGTAATACTGTTGCATTTCAATTGCCACTTCAGCTGGTGTATCCGCAATGGAAGTATCCAATCTTCGCACCTGTGTGCAGGCCACGCTCTGGCGTGGTGCAAAATTTTTTTTAAGAAATGTGCGGTGCACTTGTCACCTTTTGTGATGCATGTGGCCCTGTACTGAACACAAATCTGATGTTTGTGTTGTCTTTTGAGTGCGTTGAGGTGGGCAGCTGCCTCCGCCCACTTCCGTCCCCATGCAGAGCTGTATCCTGTAACTAGGATGTTGGACTCCAAGTGTGCCAATTCTGCCAGCGCACGCGATATGACCACCAATGTGGCTCGTGAGCGTCTGGATGAGAGATGGCGATAGTGGCGGATGGTGTCTTTTTTGAAAGTTGCCCATGTGGAAATGGGGTCCGCGCAAAATGGTGTAACAAACTTTTTTGCCATAGTTGCCTCTTCTACCCATGTGGAAAATCCTGGTGACCCAAGCTTGGGGGGGCAGATTTTGTACCAATGTGGGGCTTAGCAGCCGTGACAGGGAGGTGGTAGGTTAGCGAGACCAGTCAATGGCCGGAGAATTCCAATTTTGTTGTCTTGAAGTGGGAGATGTGGGGTTAAAATTTCGCCGGCGTTAGAATAATGTCGATATGGGTCATGGACCTTAATTGGCCATTGTGAACGTGGGGCCATGTCATGTTTTTGAGCAGCGGGGCATGCTGTGGCAGTGCATCCATTAACCTGAGGGTGGCCTTTAGAACGCGTAGCTCTATGTGACCCTGGGGGGCGTGGGGTGAGGAAGGCCACCAGTCCATTGGTGTGTTTAGCCAACGGTTCATGTCTCGACTATGAAGGAGTCTGGGGGTAGCAGGAGGGATTTGACCAACAAGAAAATTCCCAACGCTCGTGTGCACCATTAAGGGCATAGATGTTGATGATTGCGTGTGCTATGTCAGCCCATGAGAAGGTGACAACAAGCACTCGGCCATTTAGGAATGTTTCTGAGGATAAAAATTTGAAAAAATTATTTTTCCAAATTAGCACCCCACAGTGCATCAACCAAAAGGATAGGGATGGGAGGAGCATTGTTTTCCAAGCTTCCTCGGAACCTCATGGACAGTGGGACTCCTGGATGGCCAGGATATCCACGGGTAAATTGTGTTGTAAAAAACTCAGTTTCCTAGCCCGTGATGGGGAGGCCTTGAGTCTGGCGATATTCAATGTCCTTATGGTGAAGGTTTCCCCCATTGTACCTTAGGTGCGAGGAGGTGGGCACCTGGCCCACCATCCTCTTCTAAATCCCCGCGAACCTTCACAGCAGCGCGGGTGTTAGCAGCAACACTATCAGAGTTTTTGTTGATTTTTGTGGAAAGAGTCACATTGGCTTTAGCCTTCACTTTTTGTTTTCCCAACATTGGACGAATTTTTTGCTGTGCGGGTGAGTTTGGTGCACCGTTGAGTGGGTTGAAAATTTTTTTTTCAGTTGGGATGGGTCCCAAGTCAGTTTCAACTGGAGCTTGGGTGCAATGATTGGGTGAGATCAAGTCTCCCATTGGATCCTCAGATTGAGTGGCCCACTTGGCATGGGCTTCCCAATCCAATTGGTTAATGGATTCCCGAGTTGCTTCCACTGTGAAGGTCTCCATGTCCTCCTGGCATTGTGAGTGTGGGACAGCAGTGGTGGCTTTAGCCACTTCCTTGGCCGTGGCCCTATGGGCCTGCTTGGCCTTCTTCCGCTCTTGTGGGGAGATAGGATTTACCAGTAGGTATCAGCCTTGTGCTCCCCATGGGAAGGCCTCCTTGGTGCTTGCAGTTGGTTTGTAGTGCACCTCTCTGCTGGTCTTGGCTGCCGAGGGGTGCTCTTGGAATGTGACGCCCTCCTTGATGGGGCATGCGTGTGCCTTATGGCTGAATGCATCACAGTGGGTGCAAATGGGGGGCGCGCTGTCCATGGTCACCTGGAATGGGTGGGTGGTATGCCCTGCGATATCAATAAAAGTGGAGTGCAGGATCTGGGTTAGGTCCTTCGCGATCTCCTCAGTTGGGGTCAGAACTGCGATGGCTTTTCCAGTGCACAGGTGTGGCATCAGCATGAAGCGTTGCATTTCAAAATATTGTATTTTGCCATATATGGCGAGACCATCTTTCAGGTGTTGTTCCAAATTGTCACGTTTTACCGTAGTAGGCAAAAAGTCAAAAGTGAGGAAAATTTGGTTTGATTTTGTCCATCTGATGCGTTTAGTTTTGACAACCTGTTGCCCTTTGGGGAGGTTTACCACTACATGCACTGCTGCAGCCTCGTCTGCTGCCATTTTTCTTTTGAAACCTAGGTCCAGCCAACCGCGTGACATGGAGTGAGGTGCAATGTACACCGCGGTTAGGAAAATTGTGTGTACATCTTCACAGAATTTTTCTCATAATGTGACGTTTTGAGGTCTATCCTCAGCATCACATTGCCCTGATCTTTGGTAAGACAGGGCAGGCTGTGTCTGGATGTATGGAGGAGGAGGTGGCGTTGGTCCTGGCAAGGACGCCTAAGGGGAAGGAGCTTGAAGGAGGCCAAGGAGCAAGATGGACGTCCAAGTCAAGGAAAAATGGGAATCGAGTAACATGGGTAGTTTTTGAGATTCAATTTGGATTCGAATCAAGAATGGAATGGAATGGGTGCTTGGAAGTTTCACGGTTTGTTTGGGATTCAAAATGGAACTGGCGCGGAACTGTTGAGGATCAGAACTGGCACAGAACCATTGAGTGAGGATTCCGCGATCCTGCTGTAAGGTTTACACCAAGCATCAGTCAGATTAGCACCATAAGCTTGTGTTATATTTTATATTAGCTTGTAACATGTGTATATAGGGAAGGAACTGGGAGCTGGAGGCTTCTCAGTTTTGTTTTCTATCAACCTGGCCCAATGTTAAATAAAAGAACTTAAAATTCATATATTTAAACTTTGAGTTTATTTTAAAATATTGCCTAACTGCAGCCATGTTTGGCTTAAATCAACAAGAATTGGACTTTGAGAGTGAGATTGGGAGAGCTATTGCCTCCCTTTATACCTTGTCTTGGAGTCAAGGCATGTTGCTGGGGTTAAGTATATTTGCAACTGTCTTCCAGGGGTGCTTGTCCAATCTTGTAGCACGCGCACAAGGAGAGTAGTATCAGGAGCCCTGTCAGCCCTATGGTCTGTAACATGGATTCTGTTGCCTAACTCATTTGTGGCTCATTGGAAGGAGCCAGTGCGTTACACATAAGGCCATTTTTTGGATGTCCAGAAACACGCAGACTCCAAATTCCACCGATGAAAGTGGCTGGGAGAGTGACATGTTGATGTACTGGTTGCATTGTGCTTGTCATGCAAGTATCTTCGGGGAAATAGTGACTGCCAGTTTCTTAGTATTTTTGTCAATTCTGCCGGATTCTCCAGGGCGTTTTCAAAAGTTGGAGGCCGCGGGCCTTCCACCTGCTCCTCTTACCTTTCTCCGGACTGCTCCCTGACATGGGCGCAGACTAATCTCCTCTGTGAGATTATCAAACTAGATTCAGTCTTGAATTGAATAGGTTGCAATAGTGATTGCAACGAGAAAGAAAAGTTAATAAGATATTAAAAGATTTAAAGTTTTTTAAATGAGATCCATTATTACTAAAAATAATGGTGAACTTTATTTACTGAAGATGTTATTAGACTATTGACGCTGTCAGGAGCATTTGATATAAATGAACCAGAAAATTATCAACTAAAAGGAGAATTTTGATAAAAGTTTTCAAGTAAAGAGCCACTTTCTCCAAATTGACTTGTCTTCTAATGCTTAGCTAATTAGGTATAATTTCAACAATATGATTTTAAACTTTTATATGGTGCGCCATAATTGCCTTCTGAAATTAAAAGGTTTAAGGGAGGATATCTTAAGCTTTGATGTAACACCTAAGGATCTTGTGGTATTAGGTAACAAATGAGCATGGATCTCCATGGATTTTATATTTTTCAATCTTTGATTGAATTTCTCTTTAGCACTTTGAAGTGCAATTGTACTTCTAGCTATGGATCAAATTCATAATCAAACAGCCGTGTCACTTTTGTCAAGTTTATGGTGGCTATAAGAAATATTTTGTCGCCATTTAAAATGAAATGCAAAGTCATCCATTTTTTGTCTCGTTTATCCTGGATAGCCATTTATTTTCTTCTGGTTATAGAAGATTTTTACACTGTCAAATTCCTTCATTAAGGTGTTTTTGCTTGAGCCCAGGTTGTATTTTTTAGCAAGGAAGAATGATGTTATAAGAAATACAAAATAGTCCCCCTCGGGTTAGGACCATCTAGCACTAAAAAAAAGAAATACAGCATAGTTGATTACTAAGGTGTAGGAATTCTGTCAATCAGAGGCACCTTCCATGGCACTTTAAAGACATATAAAAGGACAGAATACTACCATCCAAGGATAAAATTTTGTTTATATTTAGTATGATAATAGTTTCTTAGGGGGTAAGGAATTTATAGAGATGAGCAAGTAGAGTCTTTGCCCAGTTTCCGCTGATTAGAAATCTGCATCTCTAAGTCTAAAATTTAGTCTAAGGGCAAATAATATAATTCTGCATTTGATTTAGTCTAGCCATTGTATTAAGTAAGCATTAGTTGTTAGTTCATCCTATAAATTTGTTATCTCAATTTTATATATGTAAAGGGTGGTTAGCTGGCAGGGTGTTCCTGCTTCCACTCTAGTGCAGGTTTTGTTCATCACATGTTCAAAACCTGTACTGGCTATAAAAAAGTCTCAGTGTGGTATACTTGTCCCAAGGTCAATCCACCTTGATTACTTTAGTATTATATATATATTCTTTATAATTATCTTTATATGTAAGTGTTGTTGTCTTGATTAAGGCCAAATCTTCAGCTTGCCTTTTTTTCTATTACAGTTATAATTTGTTGAAACCTTATATAAATTCACTCAGATTATTTTGACCAACTTCAATGACACCTCCCTAATTAATCCCTTGTTACCATTCCTATTTATGTAAAAAAGATTCCTTTCTGGATCAGTAGCAGGACCTGAGAACTCAGGCATTCCTGGGTGACCAGGGGCCCAGGAGGGCCTCCTTATTTTTTAGTACCATCTTTACCAGCTATACCTGAGGGCCTGGGAGATCTAAGAGGTCTATGAGGACTCTTTTGCCCATATAAAAATTTGGCACAAGGAAGTTTCTTAAAACTGCTTTACTTTAGTACCATCGTCACTGTTAGGCCCAGAGGGGCCTTGGTTCTTCCAAATTAAAAAGGTTAAAAAACTGACCTAATAATCTTATATCTTTTTTAAATAATTTAACTTTAAAAACTAAATATAGCTCTCAGAGAAAATTTTAAAAAATGGTGCTTATTGTGTGCTAAAATATATTAGTACCTTGTGTAGCTTAAGACTTTAGATTTTGGGTCACTCCTGAATCCAATTTACTTAGTTAGGTCGTTACCTCATACAATATTCATAGGTCTTCAATAATCACACCCCTTCTGTTGTTAGAAAACTTAGAGGTCATTTTATAGAATTATGTAGGTTATAATAGATAGTTTGAGTAAAATTCAAATGACAAAGTAATTATTGACGTTGAATTCTTGAAATTGAGCTATATGTTATGCAGGATATAAAAATGAAGTAGGAATATTAGATAGTATGGGTAAAATTAAATGAAAAACAAACTAATGATGGTGAGCTCCAAATAGTTTAAATATATAGCGTACTTCAGGATGTAAAGGTTAGGGCAGATAAAATCATTTATTTAGTCCTTTTAGAACTATTAGTGCCTGAAACAAGAGGGAGCATTCACACAAATTTATATAAAATCATAAATGAAATCAAGATATTAAATAAATATGTTGTCATGGCGGATAGCCTAAGTGGCCATACTGAATGTGGAGGGGGGTTAGAGGCTCATTTTCTGTCACAGTTCTTATAGCATATTAAAGAAAACAGAAATGAAGTTGGGGCATAATTGGAATGGGATAGAAGATAGAAAATGTTTTGCTAACTTGTTAAGGATGCACGTGGTGTGCAGCTCCTCAATGTAATGGGCTTGAGACTCAAGGAATACTTTTAGAAGTCTGGCATTAAATCAAAACTTAGAGTCTTGGAGGGTTTAAGGGTAGTGAGAATCAAACAGTGTCGCTTTTACTGCTTCAATGAATAGAAATGCAAAGCAATCATGAGCTCTATTATCTTTGTTTGAGCCTTCAATGATATTTTCTGGAAAATTGAAACAGGGAATACCCTTGGTGAAAGGTTCCATGGCCACTTGGAGGTCTGACATAAGAAGGTGTGGTAGAGCATCAGCTGCTTTGCAGCAAGAATATATAAGCCTAGTACATGGTGATTCCCTTTTGAGGGCAGAAACGGTTCTAGAAAGAATTATTAATAGGCGAAATTAAAACTCTTAGGCCAATCAAAATTGGGGTTTATACAGTAAGGTTGATCATCGTCACCACCCATTTGAGATATCTGACATATTGAGGACAGGCAAACAGGGGACAGCAACATGAGATATTTGAATGATGGCGGAAGCAGTTGATTTTTAAACAATCACCAATGATAATTTGACTAGGTCAGGGCTACAATATGCTCAAGAACTGTTCAAGAGATTTGATTATTATTGCTGACATAGGAGGAGCTGTTTCTGCAGCATTAGTAAAAGGAGGAGGGATTATTTAACCCCATTAAAAAACTTTCACTAGGAAAGCTTCAGGGCCTGCTTGAAAAGAAAGGGCGGAGGCCTCTATTGTTACAAGGGAAGGGCACTTAAACTCTCTTGTCTAATCCAAAGAACAATTGGCAGATAGTGTAGCTTTTTAACACAAAGTCCCAAAAATGGATGATCATGAGTGGAGCAGATCATGGTATGGGGATTTCTAGGTGAGTATCCTGGTGGAAGGTGCAGATTGTTGCAAAGGCGTGAGGAGCTGCAGGGTGTCTGGTTCCATTAAGAAACACAAACTGGAGAACAGGATCAACTTCATAAGCGTTAAACCCTTCATGAGTTTATTAGGTAGTTTCTCTAATGAGAGATAGTTGGGTAAGCCAGCAAACTGAACCATCATAGTGGCTTTCACTGCAAGGCATATTTGAGTGGTGTGGAGGGTTATTTGTATAGACTATTATCATTGTTGTTAGATCCTTTACATAAATTTCAAAAAAAGTCTAGGTTAAAGTAAAATTTTATTGGAAAAATCATTAAAACTTGAGGACTTAAACACCACTTGTGCCATCTTAATGATTGTAACACTCGCATAGGGATAGAGGTTCTAATACTCTAACTAATTGACAAACCTCAGGTTTCTATGGGGGAGAACCAGGGGGCTTCAAAGCACCACCTTGGAGCGCTTGAGATGGTGGGATAAAACCAAAAAGGGTACAAAGTGACTAGTGGGATTGGTTGGCTAGTGGATCCAGCCTGGGAGAGCTTTCACTATAATCAAAATCAACAAGAGCCAGTGCCATATTACTATATGTGGGGGTAGCATGCGTCAAACTATTTAACGTTTTTAATGTGATACAGCGCAATGGAAAGAATATTTAATTACGTTTTACTTATAGTTTATATCTGATCAATAAAATGATCAAAACAAAAAGAGAGTGTTTGATTTAATCCTGTAGGGATTTGAGAAAAAAAAATCAAATCGAATTCTCCACTTCTGAATTGAGCTGCAGTGAATCAACTATTGAGCCTATTTGAACGGAGCCTTATCTTAATGGCACCAATCCCAAACTCAGTCAGGAATCCACCTGCGTTTGAGGATCAATGGGGATGACTTCAGGAGTCTCATCCCCACTTTCTGAGTCACATAAGATGGAGTTTCCACTAATCTGGTCATGGGGGTGTTGAAGTACAATGAGGGTGCCAAACAGGCAGTCAATCTAGAAGGCCATGAAAGATCCTGAATGGATGGGGCCACGAAGATCCTTGAGACACAGTGTCCCTATGCACCCTATAAATATCGACACATTTTAATCTAATAAAGTATTTACTATTCAATCCATTTTGCCATTCTAAATTTTGACCACCTCTGGCATACTCAGCTTAGTGTTTGGCTCTGAACTTAAATTTTGTTAAGTTCTGAGGTTCAAATCCTGGTGTGAGCTTTTTTGCGAATTATCAGCTTTGAGCCCACCTTCAGACCTCAGCAACAGTACAAAGAACTGTAACGCCAACAAATTGATGCTCACTACAGGGGTGGGTCCAAGCTGTCCTAAGTGAAAACGTCTATCAAAAACAATGGAGAATACAAAAAGCCCTGGAGATCAAACTTCTGGTCAGTCAAAAATCGTTGCTTGATGAGTTAGTACCTCACAATCTGAAGTACCACCCTCGCATCCTGGAAAGTTAGAATTCTGGGCCACATTCCAGTTTCCCTTGCCCTATGTTGATGGAAGTCAATAATCAATACCAGTATGAGAGCCTTAACACTGTTGTCCAACAATTAATAAATGGCATCTACTCCATAGGTGCTCGTTCCAGCAGCTCTCATGCCTCTTCTGTTCCCTCCACCATGCGAATCTCTACGCCCTGGCTCAGTAGCTAGCAAGAGAACTTGACCTGGGTTACAAATGCTACCTTTGCAATTTTGTTCACATGGCTATTCATCACCTACTCCAACTAGTTGGGTTGCACTATCAAGAAGTATCTAAAAAACTGGGGATCACGCAGGCCTTACATTCTCACATTGTCAATTTCTACAATGCAGGCTCCCCCTTTATCCATGACAACTGTGAGGCCATTATTGATAACTGATAGTTGATCAACGAGATCCGAGATCAAATTGTAGTGTTAGATAGCAGGATCTCCAGCTATCTTGAGGATCAGCTGTGTCATAACGTCCAACTTCTTGAGGCAACTTGGAATCAGCACCTCCTCCAAGTCGAGGACATGGTACAGGCCCTGCAACAACACTATCAGGAGCTGGCCTCTCATGACTACTCCTCCAGGAGTGAAGGTCCTGAAGGGCCTAGGGGGCCTGAAGGCCCCAAAGGGCGTGAGGGACCCAAAGGACTAGAGGGTCCCCCAGGGACCTCAAGGGACCTCAGGTCCCGCAACCCTCACTCCTGATGGCCCTAAACCCTTGGCGAAAGGACGTGATAACAGCCTTGGTTTCCCTACACAATCAAATTTGGAATGTAGCTCAGGGATGCAAACTTAGAATGGATGGAGTCCACCTCGACCCTAGGATCTCCATTGAGGCACTGTCAGATAATATGGACAACTTCAGTGCCTTCACCAAGCTTACTGATAATTGCATCTCTCAGCTCAAACAAACTTGTCGAGGGTTTGAAACCAATTTGATGACCCTTGAGAGCCAGTTTCACCTTCAGGACGCCAACATTCAATCCCTAAAAGGGCAGGTTGTAAATAAGGCTTCCGTTTACTCCCTCAACCAAAACTGGGATGCTATCCAAGTGGAGCTTGAGGGCCTAAGGTGAAGGCTAGATCAGCAGACTCCCCACAACTATACAGAGACTGAGATTTTGGAGCTAGCGCCCATCCCTGGTATTAACACCCTCTGCACTCATCTTGTAACTAACTTTTAACCTAGTCTTAAAGAAAAGTTCACCCACCAGCAAGAAAGCATTGCCTCCTTCCTGTATGCATATGAGACATCCATGGAGGAGGCCGCCTACTGGCAGAAGGTAAAGAATATCCATTTCTTCCTCAATAGCACTGCCTGGGAGACCATGACCCCCCATTTGAAGGAGTTAAACACCTTGGAACAGGTCTGTACAGCCTTAATCCAAGAGTTCGGCAGCAATCAATCCCTGTCTAAACAAAAACAAGAGTTCATGGGTATCCGCCTTAATAAGGAAAAACCCCATAAAGTTTGCCAGCCGTTTTTATTCCCAAGAACAACCCTTAGTCACTACCAACTGTATCACCCTGGATGATGCTATTATTGCTGTCATCTCTGCATTGGGATCCCTCCCTGAGGTTCAAATGTATATGATTAGGCAGAAGAATGGGTTTACTGTATCTGGGAATTCAGGGAAGCACTTAAAAAGATCCCTGCATCGACTCTACACTTCAAGGCTACATCTACAGGTTTTCTAACCATCCTCAAGTACATGTGGTCCAAAATCAGAAGAATCCTCAACCTTGATGCACCTACTGTAACGGTTTTAGACACAGTGCAAAGACCTGCTGGAAACGACTTGCTGAGGAGGTGGGGAAAGGGCCGTCAGCATAAAGGACGAGGCGCTCCATGCTGACATCCCTACCCCGCCACAAGAATCCTCCATAACTTTGAATTATCCTGGAACTATCATACCTGAAGAAGAAGTTTTGGTATCCAATGATAATAAAGAAATTGATACGGCTTACTCTTCTTCCGATCTCTCTCATCTTTCTTATACTATCACCCCATTTTGTAACTCTGGTTACCCATTTCACAGTTTGACTTCATATAATCCCAGTCCTTGCCATAGTTAATAGTGGCTCCCCCATGAACGTCACATCATACTAGTTAATGAAGCTCATCAAGATTGCTCCGGATTTGCCACACTATATGGAGTATGGCACAGCTGGCCCACAATGTACCCAATATTGGGGCCTATTCCTCTCTACTGGTACAATTTGGAAAGCTTGCTGTAAACACCCCCGATGTTGCTCTAGATAACCCTAGCTATGACCTGCTCCTTGAGACTCAGTTCCTTTGAGACTATTTGTTGGGATTTTACCTGCTCCCACTCAGCCCAACTCGATTTTACTACCTCTGATACCTCTCTGAAAATTCCCCTAACCTCATCAGAGCACTATTCTCCGAAATCTAACAAGTTTTTCAAAAGCAAGCCTACCGTCAACTCCCCACCTGATCAAAGTCAGGGTGCTGAAGATCTTCCCAGTGGAGAACATTTTTACCCTGAAATAAATAGGACGAAGACACATCTAAAAATATTCGCTCATTTTTAACTGAATAAAGATACGTTTTTTACCTCCAGTTCAATCTTGATTTCTTTTACTTCTAGAACCTCTTTTTAGCGAGCTCCTCTTAGCCATTGGCATCATGATCAACAGTTTTCTTACAATAGGTTCCTAGTCACCTATTCCTAAGCTTATATCAATTCATTGGCCCCTACGTTTAGGTTCCCCAGCTCTCCCCGCTATCAACTCTCTGTGGGACAAATTTCATCCATTTTGGTATGCTTTGGAGGAACGATTACCCTCAGCTGCTCTATCCCAACAAACAATTGGTGATTCTACAAAGTACTCTTCCGAGCTGCCTGGTGAATAAATATACTTATAATGGATGATCCCGCCAAGACTCTACTTGGCCTCTTACTATAATATCCAGCGTCACTCAAAGGGTAACTTCAAATGGAAACCGCAACTCTGAGAACACTGAACCCAATCTTGTGCAATTCCATGCTATGCTCAATATCTCTATTCTGACCTTTGAACCACAGATCTATCGCTTTCAGCCTACAGGTGTTGCTGATACTATAAATCAATTAATTTTAGGTGCTCTTTTCCCTGGAGATCGCTTACATCACAACTAAGCATCTGCAGTTCCTGATAACATGCGAGCTCTATATGATTCGACTTACCCAGCTCTGAGGTAGGAATATCTCACATTGAGTGATATTTGCGCTGGTTTGTGCACCCAGCCATTCACCTTGTTTAAATGATGGGAACCCACCATCAGGAAATCTTGAGACAGTTCAACTTGTCAAAAGAGTTACACTCCTATCTTTTAAAATTTTACAACTTGGCTTCCTCGGTTGTAAGAGATAACTGTGAGGTTAATCTTGAGAACTGCACCCAACCTAACTCTATTCAAACCTAACTCACTCAACTGGATGTGGGAGTGACTAGCCTTCTTCGCGATGAAAGTAGCTACCCAACTTACTGAAAACACCACGATTATCAAGAGTTGGTTGCAACAAGCCATCACCAATTTTCAGGCCAACTTAATACTTTTATCAAACAAACTTTAGAATGATTGAACAAATTGAAACAGCACTACAACCAGCGTTTGATATCTCAGGCGTGCACGGAACTCTGGGGCTCCTGGCCCTTTAGGTCCCCCAGGCTTTCCCAGGGAGTGGGGATCAGTTGGTCCTTCAGGGGTGATGGGTCCCCTGGTATTGATGGGGGTGAAGGGCCACCTGGGCCACCTGGCCCCCCTGGCTATGGGCCTCATGGCCCTCCTGGACAGGCTGGTCCTCCCAGTCAACCTGGCCAACCTGGGCCCCCTGGGCCTTCTGGGATGACTGTGCATTTACCTTCCCCTCCAGAGGATCCTTCCCTAAACAGTCGCCTTCACGCTCTATAACAAGATCTTGAACATATTGCTCGAAGCTGTTGGCTATATCGCTCTGGAGAACCTATTGGTCCAAACCTTACTGTTGATGCGATTAAAGAAGGGTTAGACAACACTTACCATCTTTACAATTCCCTCACCTCAGATTTAACTCATCAAAAAGAAAAAATTATTAGGTAGGAGCAAGACAATCATGAGCTCTAATCTCAAATTAAAATCAATGTGTCAAAGTGGAATCATTATGTTTTGAACTTCAACAAAAAGCTTCTAAAGATTTACTAATTTCCCAAATTGGGGCTCTTCAGGATGATCTGAACAGTTTTCAACAACAAGCTGATTTCTATCAAAACTTTGTGCTTTCTTCTGAATCAGAACTAGCCAAAAGTAATCAAACTAGCCCAGTGGGCGATAATGTTATTTTGGCTCTTGTAGGAACTACTTTTAAACCTTCTTTTAAAGACAAGTTCACCTCTGGGGAAGGAAATATTGCTTCAATTCTTTATATTTTGGAAGCGCGATGGAGGAAACTCCTGACCTTCAGAAAGTTAAATACTTACCCTCTTGCCTTAGTAGATCCGCTTAAGAAATCATGGAACCCCACTTAATGTGATGCAATACTTGGCCGAAGTTAAGGCCACGCTTAATAAGGAATTTGGTAGTGATCTTAACTTGGCAAATCAAAAACAGGCCTTTATGAGTATAATGTTAAGACGTGGAGAATCCCCTGCTGAGTTTTCTGCTTGGTTCTACGCTGAATCTCAAGCGTTGGTGACCAATAACCGCCTTACACTTGATGATGCAGTTGTTGCCATCCTGTCCGCTTTACTGTTCAACTTGCAGCTCCATCTCCACATGACTTCTTTAAAACGAAACTTTACTTCTATCATAGATATCAAGGAGGCCCTCCTTGAAATTACCGCCTCTGTAGTTACTGCCACTCCTGCTTCCACTTCAGCCTCCCATCCTCGGATTCATGTGGTGAACAACAATGAGTCTGGAAAAAAAATCATGCTCGACCTAACTGCACCTATTGTGGCTGTTGCAACTACACCATTCAGTATTGTTGGACGAAAATTGCTGATGAAAAAGCAAAGGAGAGGTCAGCATATGGCAGTCTTCCTATGCAGATGATTTCATTGCGCCTCAAAACCAATTAGTTCATACTATTTCCACTGGCCTTGTTAGCCCTAGTGCTCCTGAAAATGAAACTCCTATTGAGCTTTCAGTTAACAATAAACCTAGTGATATTTCCTCTTATCCTCCTTCTAAGCCTACCCCTACAGCTATATATTATATCCCAGACTAGTGAGTAGCGACGGTGACCCATATTGAAGCAGTAGTCCACAAAGTGAAGGTTCTCGTTATTGTTGACTCTAGTTCCCCTATTAACATTATCTCTTCTCGACTGATTATAAATTAAGATTCATCCTGATCTTAACCATTCGTTAGAATATGGGGCATCCAGTACTGCATATGCTTGAGCTATAGGTGCTTACTCTCACTTGCCCCTGAAGCTAGGTTTCCTAAAGCTCTCTGTCCCTGATGTAACTCTGGATAATAATAGCTACATCCTCCTTTTAGGTTTTGGGTTCCTATTCAAACATGCTGTTATTATCAACTTCAAGGATAACTTTATTCATATACTAGGATACTGCTTTTCAAAACTTTTAAATTCTGCTTTTAAAGAAAAGGGAAGCGGAAGTTGAGGGAGTGCCTGTTCAAATCCCCTGCCTCTGTCAAGCATCTAGAATACTGTGTGTTGGGGTCCAAAGTTAAGTTGCCCCCTCCTATGTTTGAGGCTGAGGAGGGGATGCCCTTACATTCTCCCCATGACATTACCATACCTCCACAGGCCCAAATCCCGGTGGACACTGGAATCTAGTTGGTTCCCCCTCCTGATCACTTGCTCAAGATTTCTAGTTTACCTAACCCATCTGTATTCGAGTCTCTCCCCTGTCCAGGTGCTTTAGATCCAGCCTACCAAGGCACTGTCACTGTTCTTCTAGCCAACCTCTCTTGGTCCTCTAAAATCATTGAGCCAAAATCAACCAATCGCTTATGTTCGCCTCTTGCCTTATGACTAAGTGATGGGGGTTCATGTGGTTGGGACCCTTCATGACTTTGGTTTAGAGGAGCCCCCTGTTGTTGCTGCAGTGCTCATGCAAATTGGTTCTAGTTGTCAGCTGAGCAAAAAGCAGCTGCAGAAGCTTTGGTTGACGAATATTCAATTATTCTCCTCTGGCCTCCACAGTTATGACATATGCAAAGTGTACAGCACCAGGCCAATACTGGGTAATCTGCTTCTTTGCACTTCTGACCTTATTGAAAATAAAAAACTGAAGAAGCCCAGGTCACCCTTAAATTAAAACAGCTCGATGCTGGCCTCCTTCGACCCTCACGTAGTCCCTGGTCCTCCCCTCTCCTATTGATTAAGATAAAGGACGGGAGCCGCCATGTTGTTATGGACTATTGATGGT
Organism: Massospora cicadina; assembly: GCA_022478985.1. Taxonomy (NCBI): domain Eukaryota; kingdom Fungi; phylum Entomophthoromycota; class Entomophthoromycetes; order Entomophthorales; family Entomophthoraceae; genus Massospora; species Massospora cicadina. The sequence continues at coordinate 130,811 of JAKSZP010005325.1, forward strand.
TGAATTCTATTACTCGTAAGGACAGCTACCCTTTACCCAGCATTTTGATTCTTTTTCAATCCTTATCTGGCTCACAATATTTTTCTGTAATGGACCTAGCCAGAGGCTACTGGCAAATTGATCTCTCTGCTGAGGATCGTGCCAAATGTTCCCTCCTCTCTTAAAAGGGGTTGTTTGAGCCCACATGTATGCTGCAGGGGTTGTGTAACGCCCCTGCCACCTTCTAACGGGCTATGGACCAGTTTTTTGGGGACCTTAAACTCATGTGTGTGTTGGTCTACCTCTAAGATGTCACCATCATCTCCAAAACTTTTACAGCTCATCTCAATCATCTTTGACAGGTATTCCATCAGCTATGTGAGGCCTTCTTGAAACTAAAAACCATCTAGATGTAAATTTGTTGAACGAGAAATGGAATTTTTAGGGCGCAAGGTGACGCGGAAAGGTATCCTCCCCATCTTAGATAAGATCTCTGCCAACAAACTCATGTACGCTCCAAAAAAATTATGACATCCAAATCTTTCTGGGTATGGTGGGCTACTACGCCAGTTTATCTCTCACTTTGCTGGACTTGACAAGCCCTTAGTTGAACTCTTACACAAAAATGTGCCCTTTTTTTGAGCCCTGAACAGCAACAGTCTTTCGATTCTCTACGCACTACCTTATTATCAGCACCCATCTTAATACATCCTAACTTTAAGCAACCTTTTGTTCTCTTCACTGATGCCAGTGACACCGCTGTGGGCGCTACCTTTCTCAGTTAGACCTAGACCAAGTTGAACATCCAGTTGCTTATTTTGCAAGACGTTACCAAAGCAGAGCGAGATTACTTGGTATCTGAACATGAGTTCCTGGCAGTTTTACTTGGTATAAAACACTTCCGCCCCTATTTTATGGTAAACATATTACAATTGTTACTGATCATGCCTCCCTCCGTTGGCTTTGTCAAATGAAAGATCCTGATGTGAGGTTAGCTCGCTTGGACCTCAGGCTCCAAAATTATTATTTTTCTATAGTTTACCGAGCTGGCGCCATTCATCAAAATGCAGATGGATTATCCTGCCTCCTATTTTACATGTAACTATCCCAGAAGAGGATTGACTTTATGATCTTCTATCTCACCCTGGGTTATCGCCTCAACAATCTCCAGATGTTCAATCCTAATTAAAGAAGATGGCTGCTAACACTAAAGTTGTTAATGGAGCTTTAGCAAAACAGGTTGGCACCTCTTTTCTGCCCTATCTCTTCCCTTTGCTCCATACTGAAACTATCATAAAGCCTATAAAAAAACCTTGGAATGGGGCTATAAAAAAAACCCCTGAGTGGCTAAAAAACAAATGCTACTGGGAGAATATTGCAGAGTAACTTCATGATGTTTTGAAAACCTGCTTAACCTGACACTTCCAGGATAATTCCAATTCATGCTTTATATTCAATCTTGTAGCTCCGAGGGGCCCCTTTTGATACTGTTAGAATTGATGTCATAGGGCTATTGACTATGACTGTCTATGGCCATCGCGATATAATCTTTGCCTTTGATCACCTATCAAAGTGGGTGAAGCCACTTTGGTACCTCATACTACTGCCAGAGCTAACACCCCTTTCTTATGTCAATAAGTATTCTCCCATCATGGTTGCATGAAGGTACTCTTATCAGACAATGGCACAAATTTTATCTCTTCTATAGTTCAGAAATTAACTTATCTGTTGGTATAAAGCACCTCTTCACAAAACCATATCACCAGCCACTAATGGCATGGTAGAGCATGCTAATGGCACTTTAATATCTACTCTAAAAAAGTTGGCTGCTTCTGTTCATGTTCATGGAATGATTTTCTCCCTAGCGCCTTGTTGGCCTATCGAGTTAGCTACCATATCTAATAAAGTTGTCCCCATTCCAAACCCAATATGAGCGTGAGCCGCTGTTGCCTTCCAGTCTTCACTCTATCCTCAAATTAGCTAATCTAAACAATGTAGAACTTACCCTTCGATAGTTAACTGATGAGATAATATGTCTCCAAGCTATGACTATTAAATCTATAAATGCTACCATCATAGAGAAGGAGTTCAAGCTAACAAGCGCTGACCTACGCTCTCTGAATATTCTTTAGGAAATATAGTCTTATTCTACCACCATCGCTCTGGGGGTAGTAACCACAAACTTGCCACTAATTTGGTCTGGCCCTTATTGGGTAATACTCCGCAGGGGCCCAATACTCTATTGCTGCTACTGGTATTGGTAGTGTAGTTAATCGCGTCCATAGACATTTTATGTGCAAGTACCATCCCCCTCAGCAAGAACTTGAGTGGGGTGTTGTGGGATTTGACTTGTTCCCACTCAGCCCAATTCGAATTTCTCTTCCTTTAATACCTCCCAAAAATTCCCTAACCTCATTGGAGAACTATTCTCCACAATCTAACAACTTTTTTGAAAGCAAGCCTGCCATCGACTCCCCACCTGATCAAAGTCAGGGTGCTGAAGATCATGCTGGTGGATGACATCATTACCATGAAAGAAATAGGATGAATACACATCCTATAATTATTCTCTCCTTTTACTTGAATAAAGATACATTTTTACCTCCAGTTTGATATTGATTTCACTTACTTCAAGAGCCTCTTTTTAGCGAGCTCCTCTCCAGCCATCGGCATCACAATCACCAGTTTTATTACAATAGGTCGTTCTTCACCTTACCCTAAGCTTAAAGCAATTCACCAGCCCCTAAATTTAGGACCTCAAGCTCTCTCCGCTATCAACTCTCTGCGGGACAATTTTTTCATCCATTTTGGTATTCTTTGGAGGAATGACTACACTCAGCTACTCTATCCTGACACTATTCAGCAGTACTCCATTATGATGGCGGCTTTCTGTCCCTACTAGGGCACCAGGTTCCTCTGATCTTCAAAACCTCTCACGACTCTAAGATAGAGGTCAAATCCTGAGCCTGTTTCCTGGAAAGTATAGCAAATTGATTGGCATGAATATCACATTAGGGGCTCTCAAGTCTGATTGCCCCCTCCTGCTGTTGATAGGCAAGAGGACATGCTGATCTACTTAACCTGGGAAATTACAATTCCTCTGAAGTTCCAAGTTATTGCTGACACCTGTGTCCATGTTAACATACTCTATGCAAACTTTTTGGAAATCTGAGGACTAGACAACCCATCCACAAAGAAGGTGCTAACCTGCCGGGGATCCTAGATCCTACTTATGCCAAATCTATATCAGGTTTGTTGGCCAACCTTACACTTAAATCCAAAATAGTAGGTCCAACCAGTCCAGCCGCCTATGTCCGCCTTCTATTGGTGGAGGCTTTTGCTGATGTCCTAGTTTTGGGGACTTTAGAAATTTTGGCTTGGAGACGCCTCCATCAGTCAGTCTGGTCAACACCAGTAGCGGAAAGGGCCTCTCAGGTGACCAACAATACAAGGTTAATAGTTGTTGGAAAAGTATTTAGAATTGTTTTTGGCCTCAACCTACAACTTTGGAAGAATGAACAGAGTCCTACATCATGTGGAAACTGGGGACGCTCCCCCTTCTGGTCCCGACCTTACCAAAAGAGAAAGGTTGAAGAGGCCCAGGTGATGGTGGAACTCAAACAACTACCCAATGCCAGACTCCTAGTACCATCGCACAGCTCTTGGGCCTCTCCTATTCTGCTGGTTTGGAAGAAGGATGGCAGCCACTGGGTGGATGTACTACTGGAGACACAAATCTATCACAAAGAAGGACAGTTATCCTCTGCCACAAATTGATGATTCCCTCAGCCTGCTTGCTGGATCACAGTACTTTTCTGCCATGGACCTTGCCAGTAGATATTGGAAAGTTGAGCTCGCCCCTGAAGATCGAGCCAAGTGCACTCTCATAGCCAACAAAAGACTATTCGAGCCCATAAGGATGCCCCAGGGCCTTTGTATCACCCCAGCCACTTTCCAACGTGCCATAGATGGGATCCATGGGGACTTGAAGCTTTCATGCGTCCTTGTCTACCTAGATGATATTGTTGTTTTCTCACGAACCTTTAATGGACACATTGAGAATCTCAGGGAAGTCTTCAATCAGCTCTGAAAGGCTCCTATAAAGCTTAAACCTTTAAAACTCTCTTTCTTCCAGTCAGAACTGAAGTTTCTGGGACATAAAGTTTCAAAGGATGGAATTTAGCCTATACCAGACAAAGTCACAAAATAGAGAATTTCACTCCCACAAAGCTTAAGGGATATTTAGGTGTTCCTAGGCATGGTGGCTAAAATCATCAGTTTATCCCCCGTTTGCTGACCTAGCTGAGCAACTATTCTATCTCCTTCAAATAAATGTGACGTTTGAGTGGCGGCCTGAACAAGAACAGGCTTTTAATGCCTTGAGAACTGCTCTATGTACTAAACCCATTCAAGTCCACCTTCATTTCGACCAACCCTTCTTGCTGTTTAAAAATGCAAGTGATGTTGCCGTCAGTGCTATCCTAGCCCAACATGATGAAAATCAGGTCAACCATTCTGTGGCCTATTTTAGTAAGACGCTGAGTAAAGCTGAACGGAGCTACAGCGTTACCAAGTGGGAGTTCCTGGATGTCTTGCTAGCCATCAAACATTTTTGGCCTTATCTCTATGGTACTCACGTTACCATTGTTACAGACCACTCTTCGCTCTGATGTCTCCAGCAAATGAAGGGCCCAGATGGCCTATTAATCAGGTGGGCCTTACAACTGCAGTGATATGATTTCACCATTGTCCATTGCACAGGTGCTTTTCACCAAAACGCTGACAGCCTCTCCAGGATGCTGGTGCTAGCAGCTTTAACTCCCAAAGAGGACCGGTTTTATGATCTAATGGGTTGACCTTAAGCAATGGGAGTTGGAAGCTCCCGAGGTCATAGCTGAACTCTAAAGGGGTGACTCAAAACACTCAAATTAAGGATGGTATGCTCTACAAGAAGGTTAATAGGAAGTGGCTCCCTTATGTCCGCCCCTTTTCCCAAACTGATGTTATTCTAGAGGGTTATTCTACAGTAAGACATGTGGCAGTTAAGAAGATTCAAGAATGGATGAAGTCACAATGTTATGGGACTGAATGGGTAGAAACCATCCAAGAGGTCTTAGAGGAATGTATGATTTGTTAATCCCAAGACTAAGCCAATCCTTGATTTCAACACTCAGTCATCGCCCTGACAGGGCCTTTCAATGTTATTAGCATTAATGTGGTGGGCCCTCTTTCCTTTGGGTTACATGGCTACAAGAATAATATTCTAGCCGTGGATCACTTAACCAAGTGGGTTGAAGCGATTCTGGTCCCAGCTGCCACTGCAAAAGCCACAGCTCTTTTTCTAGTTCAATCCGTTTTCACCCAGCATGGGTCCCCCAAATCTTACTTTCAGATTACGGGTTAAATTTTACTTTAAAGGTAGTACAAAAACTTACCTCGCTATTTGGCACTACCCAGAGTATCGCTGCCCCTTACCACCCATCAACTAATGGGGCGGTAGAACGCGCTAATTGAACTCTTATCTCCATCTCATGTAAGATGGCCTTAGATCCTGATCGCTGGAACTACTACTTACCCAGAGCTTTGCTGGCCTACAGGATAAGCTAACACTGATTCATCAAGATGTCACCATTTGAGGCCCTATATGGGGGCGTGCACCTCGGATATCAAGTAGCACCCAGCCGTTGCTAGAGACCTCCATATCTGAGAGCTCTGAATCAACTATGAGGTCCTAAACCAATGAAATCGCCCAGCTTCAAGCCCTAACCACACAATGCATTGTCACCACTACAGGAATAGAGTCATCACAATTTAATCTTGGCTGACCCTCTTTACCAACTTTCCAATTAGGTGACCTTGTTCTCTTCTATCACCATCAACTTGGAGGTTGACAGAATATGCTGGCCGTTCTTTTGTATGGACCTTATAAGGTCATTCATAAGTGAAGTAAGAGTACTCCATTGCCAATGTCAACCAGGGGACCGTGGTTAATAGGGTGCATAGCCGGTTCCTTAAGCCCTATACCCCCACCTGACAGAATTTTGAGGGGGCGTTGTCAGGATTCGAGATGAAAAACAAATCAAATTCACCACCTCCAAATTGAGCCTCAGTGAATCAACTCTCAGCCTATTTTGAACAGAACCTTACCTTAATGGCACCAATCCAAAACGCAGTCAGGAATCATCTGCGTTCAAGAATCAATGGAGATGACTTCAGGAGTCTTATCCCCACTTCCTGATTCACATGAGGCGGAGTTTCCACCGATCTGGTCATGTGGATGACAAAGTACAATGAGGGTGCCAAACAGGCAGTCAATCTGGAAGGCCATTGAAGATCCTGAATGGATGGGGCCATGAAGATCCTTAAGACACAGTGTCTCTACGCATCCTATAAATATCGACACATTTTTGTCTAATAAAGTATTTGATACTCATTCCATTCTACCATTCTCTTTTTGACCTCCTCTGGCATACTCGGCTCAGTGTTTGGCTCTGAATTTAAATCTTGTTAAGTTCTGAGGTTTGAATCCTGAAGGGACCCTTATTTGCGAATTTTCAGCTTTGAGCCACCTTCAGATCTTAGCAACAGTCCAAAGAACTGTAACGCTGACGAATTCTTTTTTGAGTACTAGATTTTCTTAGCCTTATAGGTGATCCATTAGTGTTTAATTCAATTACGCCTGGGCTCCTAAGAACCTGAAGTGAGGGAGGGGGAAAGAGGAGGCATTGTGAAATGGAGGTGGGTTATTGCGCCAGACCCATGCTGCAGTGAAAAATTGAGTGGGGGAGTGCTGATAACGTGGTGCAAGATCTCAGGGTTATCTCAAAGTGTATCTGAAAGTGGTTGAATGTGTAAATGGGTCCACACTTGCAGATAAAAGGCAACTATAAGGAAGGGGTTGAATTAGTCCATATGGATGTGGTGTAGGTGGATGCTTAGATGGTGTGGTGTTAACCAATTTTTTTCATAAAGAACAATGCTTGACTGGGTGTCCAGACCGGGGATGTGCAAAAGTTTTATTTGTACCTTTTCCCAAATGCACCAACTTTTGAACAGGTGAAATACATTTAAGCGGGAATCAAATGACTTTAAGCAGTGAAGACTGCTATGGTGCTTTAATATGGGGCCAGTGCAATCAACTGATTTGTATGAATAGTGGAACATCTTCGATTTGGGTGTTGGAACACTTTTATGAAAGTATGTGATGCTTCATGTTCTTTCAGAGCTTTTGAGGTCATCTTCATGAAGGAAGGGAGGAGACCAAGAAGACGTTGATGAATGGGAGGTCAGAAATAGGAGTGATCCAAGTTACATTTACTTTTTATTGTGCACAAGGAGTGACTTTGTGGGCTGAGACCAGGGCCATCCCTCCAGTACTCAAGGTGTAGTAGATGGAGATCCACTCATCTTTTGTCATGGAGAGCCTGTTTTAGTAAAAGGATGAGGATGGTTTCAGACGATGGCTTTATTGGTTCTAAGCTACTCCATAAAGATGTCGTCAATGTCCACAGGAATACCCAGAGATGCTGATACTGGCTGGCGGAGGGCGGAGCCCTTTGGGCATATGAGTTGTGTTCAAACAGACAATCAGCTATAGAAGCTTCAGGTAGATTGTGGTTATATGTAATCTTGTGTCTAGAAGCCCAAGTTCTCTTCACTACAGTGTTGTTTAATGGTTAAGAGTAAAATTGGTAAATGGTTTACGCACCAGATCAATGGCGGATAAGTAGGTCGAGCTTCATGTAAAAGGTGTCAATGAATGGGTAGATTTGGGCGAAGAGATAAACTTTTGAAAGGAGAAACTCTTTGCCCCAATAGAGTTTAAAACTAAAGTAATTTGCTGATGGTTTAAGATTGCAATTCTAGATTTTATTGCAGTGATTATCAAAACCTAATTGTAATTAAGTGCACCCCATCTTAGTAGTGAGAACTCACAGAGTAAAAAAGGTACATGTATGAGTTTTAGGCCAAATTGCACAGAAAAGTGGGTGAGCAGACCTTTAAAACCATTGTCTTAGAGTAAAAAGCTTGGTGTTGGACGCCTTATTGTACCTTTAAAAGGGCCACAGAAGAAAGGGCGACATCCCAAAGCAGAAAAACGTGATGGCTGTTTCTTCTGAAAATGTCATGGTGCAGGTGTGGCTCTACTTGGGAACATAATTCATGTTAGATTATCTTTGTCAGATATCAGGGTATCAATCATGATTAAAAGAATTCCAGCCAATCATTTCACTTGATAATTGACATTTAAATGGGAAAGGGGCTAAAGAAATCCCATCAATCAACTATATATAGAAAATTTGATAGTTGGTAAGTCTCAAATTGATACTGGGAAAGACCATCAGAACAATTTGAGCCCAAAAAACCTCGAGATAATTTCTAACTAGCTAAAGCAAAGATTTTTTGAGAAGTCAGGCGACCACTGCATCAGTAATATGAGGCAGTACCTTAAATTTACCCATAATAGGTAAGAATCATAAATTCGCTGATGATAGACCTAAACGATGCCACGTATATCTAATTTGAGTCATTCATTGTAACCTAACTACCTACCATAAAACGCTACTAAAGCATTCTAAATCTGGAATGCATCTCCTGAATAAGAGATTCTAATCTAGATCTCTCATTCTATTTATTTTGTTGAGATTTCTGGCCGCTTATGGTGCTCACATGGTGCTGGCCCAGAATACCAATAAGGGGGCAGATGATGGAAGATCAGTCCTTCGCCCTTCTAAGAGAAAAGGGGGCCAAAGTTCCCCCTAAGTTCACCATCTTTGACCCTTGTTGGAGAAGGAATTTACTATAAGAAACATTAGATTATGTATAGTAAGGTGGATCCTTTATTATCTTGAAGCATAGAGTATTTATAGAACTCAAGGGTAAAAGTTAGATATGGGAAAGGATTCATGAAAAGTAGGAGGTGAGATACTAGGCGATAATTGTCTAGCTTTAGAAAAATCTTGGCATCAATTAACAACAGTTACTAGTAATAATTTATAGACCTGATTTATAAAAGATACTATTTCTACTTAGCTTTTAATCGACATAATCAGAAGATTTCAATTGGTATTGGAAACAATCCATGATAGATTTAGATTAGTTCAATATAAGTGGAAGCAACATCATCACTCACTCTTACTAATGGAAACTTGATATTATTCCAGCAAGAGGATTATCCTTGATGTAAGTCCCCAGTAAATACCTAAATGTGTATATGATTGGATTTTGGCGTCAAAGTGGTATTCTGCTATTATACTGAGTTAATCATAATGCTATATTAGTTTTGAAATCCTCAGCCTGAGTTGCCAATGTCATTTTGAACTTATTAGTTAATAGTAAACAATGAATAAATAAAGGTTATTGGGGTTGATCCCTGACATTTCAAATTTCTCACCCCAAATCAATGAGGAACCTAACTTGGCATTCACTAATAATTGATTATTAGTGAGTTGTGACCCCTAGAAGAGGCTTCGCCCAATTTAGGGCAAATGCCCGAGATATTTTTTAGATCCTTTTCCTTATGAGGTTTATATCATTATATGTAACATATATAAATCCCTATTTTTACTAAAATAAAGTAAAGCCAGATTATCTATATTCTACTTAGAGTAATGACTCCAATTGTCATTTACTGATCTTACCATATATGGATACTATAGCTGATGGGACCTAAGCATAACTTGGCACTCTAATAATAAATAATATTTGTCATGAGTCTTAGACTTCTTCAAGTATTGATAGTTGTAGTTTAGAGAAAAGGCGCCTTTAAGCTTCTTAAAATGAAAATCTTTACAGACTGGTGCTCAGTATAGGGGCTCATCCAACGCTTAATTATACCTGCTTCTGATTGATTGCACTATGGAAGATAATTTTATTATTAGTGTAATTCGCTGGTTACATAATGGAAATAGTTAATAAAGATGACCAAATAAAATTACGCCCATCATAAAATTTAATGGAGTTCAGGAAAAGATAATGGAGCTACTAGAATACTGTTGTTTATCTTGGATCTCCAATGAAGTGATCAGAGATCTAATTTGTAGAATTATATATCAGGAAAAAGAGCCAGCCATGAAATGGCATTTACTGTGGACAGGACTTTTACAAATTTATATGCATCAAATGTTCTTCAAGAGACATATAGTTCAAGAACCAAGTTATCTAGATATATTATGAAGTTTACACCAAGTGCTTTAGATATTGTGCATCTTTTAGAGTACCATAATTATTAACACTATCACTATATTAATTTTCAAAGGGCTTTATGGATGGCCTAAAAACAGGTATATACTTTGGAATCTCAAAGTATAGGGAACTTACGCCATTTAGTTGAAAGAAATTCCTATACTATTTAACTTTATAATCAAATAAAGACAATTAATTCCAGAGTCATCAATTATGTGGAGAAAGTATGGAACTCCTTAGAAAAACCATTACAAAGTCTGTTAAAAGGACCAAAAACCTACTTAAAACTTTTGGCCAAGTGCTTCAAAAGCAAGGCGCAAAGCTCATAATGAAATGTTAGACCAAGATTCTATTAGCCATCATAGCAAAAAACAAATTAAGCTCCTTAAGACTCAAATAGAGCAACCTTTGCAACGAATAAATGAGATTGAAGCCCATTGAACCTCTGAGGTTCAATCAAAACTTTAGAACCTTATTTTTTAGAGTACCCTATTTTGAAAACGATTTGTAATTCGCCCAACTCAAGTTTCTAACCATTAAATTGCCAAGAAAAATCAACAAAATTTAAATAGAAAGATATGTAGCAAATCACTTAGTTGTGAATATATCAACCAGAACTCAACCGCCTCTAATAAGAAGATAAATGCTGGAATACTCTCACAGAAGAGCTAAAAGCCTTGACCAACAAGCAAATCAGAGCACTGAATGCCAGTAGATGAAGGAGGACTTTAATTGGCACATTATATTTTAGAATATGAGAAAAAACTCTACCAATCTTACCAATCACTTGCTCAAAAAATTCCTAGATCTGAACATCCGCGTTATTATTAAAGAAATGACAAAATTTGCTCTCAAAAAACACGTAAATCTGCTGGATGTCAACTTAAGGCTTGATCTCGAATAAATGGAGCAACATATTAATCCATTACAGGATGAAATCTGCTAACTCTCTTGATAAGTTGAGTATAGGGCACATGTGCTGAAATTACTGTATATGAAGCACCCAAAGTGTATATTGTCACAGGAGTGAAAACTAATTCCTTTAGGCCTACCTTCAAGGACAAAGCTATACCTTGAGAAGTGAGTGTCTGTAACGCACTAGCTCCTTCCAATGAGCCACAAATGAATTAGGAAGCAGGACTCAATTCGAAGAAAAAAAGGTCTCATAGTTTTTGAGACCATTTTTAGTGCGTGTGCTACAGGCGCTATGGATGAACACCCCTTGGAGGACAGTTGCGAGTATGCTTACCCCATGCAACATGCCTTGACCCCAGGAAAAGGTATATAGTGAGGCAATAGCCCTCCAAAACTCACTATTAAAGTCCACCTCCTATTGTATTTTGCCAAACAAGGCTATTGTTATTCTAAATATACCAATATAAACCCCGGAAGTCCATAATAATATAAAGTAGGCTTTAAGCTAAGAACTTTTTTGTGTATGATGTGCAGGTCAATAGGAAACGGAACTAAAGAGCCTCCAGCTTCTAGGTAACTTTTTCATAGCTCTCTTCTGCAAGAATAGTTCAGACGCCTGTGTCGTTCCTGACACTATTTCATTTGGAATATGCTATAACTAAACTCCCATCATCCTAGGACTGATTGAATTAACTGCGTGACGAGCCACCATACCCATGACTTGATGAATTTTTGAATCGAGTCCACCTCAAACCTCAAATTCACCCATTTTAACAACTCCTAGTTTGATCCCAGTCCTGACGCAAGTTCCAACCGCCATACTTCCTCAGTATCGACCCCATATATGAACCTATCCATAATAAATGCTCCCAACTTCTGCTTCATTCACACCAGCTTGTCCTGTCTTATCAAAGATCTGTGAATTGTGATGTTGAAGGAAAACCTCAACCATCACATACCCCCCTAGACAAAAAGTACTCTCAGATCTTCCCAGGACACCGGGCTCAATCACTGGACTTCTGCCATGTGGCCTCCTCAACTGGATTACCCACCCACCGGACCAAGAATAACTGAAGACCCTGGCCCCACCTTTTTTGTCCAGTATCTCCTCCACCTCATAACCCTTAGCCCCCCTCAGCTGGAAACAAAGTAGAGTCCCTCTCAGGCGGTTGCCCCAAGAACGGTTTGAGCTGCAACATGTGCAATACTGGATAAGCCTGCGACCCCTCTGGCAACTTCAGCATAAAAACCACCTCATTCACCGCCCTCACTATCTAGTATGAGCCCAACGCCACTGACTCCAACTTCCAGCTATTGCAGGTATAGCACAGTTTTGAGCGTTTACCAAGACCCAATAAAATCTTCTAAAAATACTCTCTTCTGACTGATAACTATCTGCCTTCCTCTTCTGAGCCGCGACAGCTGCCACCAGATTCCTTCTCAGGAGCCTCAAGGTATCTTGGGTCTCACGTGACATCTCATCTGCCGCTGAATTTTGACCCTGCTCCCAGGGTCCCATATCCTCCGGATGCTGACCATGATTTTCAAAAATGGGGTCATCACTGTGGATGAATGCTTATGGTTGTTGTATGAAAAGTGCGCCAAAATTACTAACCTCACCCAGACTTCCTGCTGCCCTGAGGCGAAGCACCTCAAATAATTTCCAACATCTGATTTACCATCTTAGTTTGGCCATTCAACTGGGGATGGTCAGCAGATGTACAGCAGTCCTTTATCTTCAAATTTCCTAACAGATGCAGCTAGAACCAGGATGTGAACTGTGGTACCTGATCCGTCACAATCTCTACAGCCCCATGTCTGTAAAAAACCTCATATATAAAAACCTGACCCTCTACCTTCACAGAAATGGCTGACTGACAAGGAAAAACTTCGCATACTTCATTAAGCAATCCACTACAACCATTAAGGCTTCCATCCCCTGGGACTTAGGCAATTCTGTGATGAAATACACACTCACTGAGGCCCAAGGACTGGACTAAATCTGAAGCGGCTTCAATTTCACCCTGGTGCCAAATGATGAGATTATAACCTCACAAAATTAAAAATCGCTCCACATACTTATGTACCGCCGCACCCACTCTCTTTCATAATACTGATGATGAACCAAATCCAGTGTTTCTCCGCGTCCAGATGTCCTGAAAAGGGTGATCATGGTTAGCTGCCAACACCTCCTGCTGCAGACCCATCATTGGAACCCAGATCCTTCCTTCATGCCGAATAAGACCTCCCAAGGCTGAGGGCCCAGCATTTCTCTTGCTCGCCTCTCCTTCTCTTGTCTTATTCCATATCCGCCAGCCTAACTCAATCATCCGCTGCGCAGCCTGATCTCTCACTGACATTCCTTCTCTTCAACCTCGGATCATCACAAACAGACTCAATGGCAACATTATAGCTGTGTTAAACCATGTCAAATTCTCCTTAGAAAACACCAACCCTGAATCATGACTCAGCAAATATGGCAAGATATTCTGTTTCCCAAGCTAATACTTAATCTCAAAGTCATTATGAATTAAATTCACATGCCACTAGCTTGTCTCTAATTCATCAGAAGTTGGGACTTATAATACTCTATGGCTCAATGATCAGTCTGGATTATAACCAATGCCTTGCATACAACAGGTGGTGTTGCCACTCCCCCAATGCCGCCACTATTACCAAAAGTTTCTTATCATAGTCCATGTAAGTCGTCACAGCAGGTACCATCTTCTGGATGAAGTAACAGACAGGATGCTCAACCAAGTCTTCACCCTCCTACAATAGCACCACACCAAGTGCAAAGTTCAATGCGTCAGTCTCTACTATAAATGGCTTGCTAGGGTCATGATGGGTCAGAATCAGGGCTGTCAGAAGACTCTCTTAAACCCGTTGGAATGCCCTTTCCTGGAATCCCTAAACAAAGGGTACATCCATGGTCAGCTTGTAAATGGCATTTCCCACTCAGCATAATTTTTGGAAAAATCTCCTGACAAAGTTCACCACCCCCAAAAGAATCCACACCTTGGTCTGATTCCTGGGGGCCTTTCACTCCTTCACCGCTTGCAGCTTATTAGGATATATTAATGTCCCCCTGGAAAACACATTTCCCAGGAAGGACACCAAGTCCTAATTAAAGTCACACTTGGATGGCTTTTACTTAAAACACGCCCAGCTTTTCGCCTCCAACACTCTCCTTGCATCCTTCACGTGATCTTTCACAGACCTGGAAAATACCATGTTCTCATCCAGATGGGCTACGCAACACCTACCCACAAGCCTCACAATGCACAGTCAATCATACGTTGGAAGACTGCAGGTGTATTGCGCAAACCAAATGAAATAACCTGATAATCTATATTCCCCAAGTGCCATTTGAACACAGTATATCACTGGTGCTCCAGCTGCACAAAATCTGATTAAAAGCTTCAACCAGATTCAGTTTGATGAAAACTACACATCCTGAAATCAAAGGTAGAATGGCTTCCATGCGTGGCATTGGATATGGGTCAGGCTCTTTCACTGCGGTGAGCTTCCAGAAATCCACAAAAGGACGCAGCTCCCCACTCGCATGTGGCACAAGCTTCACTGGCGAAACCACAGGCGATTTTGACGGCACAATTAACATAGGACAAGCAGTTGTGGACATAAATATCGAGGATCTCCTGAGCATGATGATTTAATGGGTAAACTGGGCACCTCATAGGCAACTCAGAGCCCTAGTTGAACAGAAAACCAAATGCAAAGCCCTCATAGGCTAAAAAGGGCGCCTCACCCTTGGGTTAAAACACCAATGCGAAATCCTGGAACTCCTCCAGAAAACCCTCCAATGGCGCAACTGAATATAAACCCCCATTTACTTTACTGACGACTCCTGGGACTGGAACTCCCATAACACACATCAGAACCCCCAGGTGACAAAAGTACTTTCTCCTACAACCTATCAAATTGCAGATGGAACTAGTGCCACCACCTCATTCCAGCACCACTGGATGAGGCAGATACGCCACAGCATGAAATTCCTCTGAAATTACCTAGGAATTGTCTCAACAGAAGCCTAACCTGCACCCGCCAGACTGCTGTCCTCTTGTGGCATCTGCCCTTATTACGAATCTATCATCTTGTAATGGCAATCCACATCTTCTTGCCCACTCCTCATCCACATAATTCTTATCAGCCCCAGTGTCCACCAGGTCCAGGACCTTCCCACACTCCTTCTCTCCTGGACCTTCTCACACCTTCACTGGTTGAAACAAATACATATAAAGCCAAGTAGGCGGTTTATTCTGGGACACCAGATTCATCAGCTTCTTGCAAAAATAATATGGAGCATTCTTCTCTTCTGGACCTCAGGGACCTGAATGGGGGCTTCAACCGTAATCTCCCCCTTTGGCACCTCATCCCCCTATTAAGTTTCCCCTGACTCTTCCCTTCTTCCTCCACATAACTAAACCCCTTGGAGCTGCGCACCAGCTCAAAACCTGCCCATATCATTGCATCCTGACTAAAAGTCCAGGGGAACTTCCCCTCTGCATGGACCGGGAAATTTTCCCATTTCCTAATAAAAAAAGTCTGAAGAGGGTAGCTGTACCTCTCATCACACAGGGCAACCTCACCTATGAGGTAAATGAGCGTTGAGTAACAGCTCTCCCTCTGAAGATTCCTCTCCTGGTCCTTAAGCTTTCTTCCACAAAACTTGTTTTGCAAGTTGAGGGAATCTGCACAGAAATCATCAGTAACTGTCATCCCCATGATCTGGATGGACTTTATAAAGCTGATGGCGCTTAGCCCTCAAAATTGAAGTCAAAATGTCTTACAATATCGGGAACGAGGCCCAACCAGTTTGCACATTTGGTAGGTGTGGAATTAGGTGGCAAAACATCAGTAACACTTGATAATGGCATTGGGTCATTGAAAAATGTTGTCAGTTCAAAACTTACTCTAAACCCTAAGGGGATAAAGCCTGCCGGGCGCATAACTCATAGTTGGAAAGGTACAAGCAATGAATTATTAGTCAAAATTGACGATGGCATTGATCCATTGAGCAGTACAGTTGCTGGCTCCAAACTCCCTTTGAAATCATCAGAGACAAAGCCTGACGGTAATGTACCTCCATTGGGACTGTTGCATTAGTTCAAAACCCCCGTTTAAAAATAAGGATTGGTAATTGATGGTACCCATTTTAGCAAAAAAAAAGCTTTAGCAACTGGGCACGGGCAGGTTGGCCATCCCAAACCCATTTATGACCTTTTGGGACCGCCCCTATGTGGGGTGGCCCTGGGGATTCCCATTGCCCTTTGGGCCAGACACCGTTGTGCTAACCGCCATAAATGCAGTGAAGCCTCAGGTCAGGTTTTATGGTAAAACTAATAGCAACTCATCCTGCCGCCAATTTCTTCAATGTCAAATCAGATTAATCATTTTTCCCCTCCCTCTAAAATTCGCCAGGTTAGGTCAAAATTTGAGGGCCCCAATCCCATGCTTAGACAAGATGTCCCAAATTGAGTACTATTTAATCAGTCACATTACACTGAGGAAATTTTTGGTTGAATTCTTATATTTCACTCTACAATAAAATTACCTTTGTATTCCCAAATTTTTTAAATTTACTCAATTATTTCTTGCTAAGCTCCCAATAGCACTAATATTGTGTTCCATTGGCCCCTACATGGTCTGGGCCATACCTAATATGATGTTAAAAATTGCTCTCTTAGTATTCAACAAGATTTCTCGAGTAAAGAATTCTGGGAAATTTAATCCCATTGTTGAATCCATCTGCCACCAAGATATCAGAATCCTTTGGGATCATTTATCTCACTTTTATGTGAGGATCTGACCTCTTGCCTCCACTTTTGTGTCAACCCTTCAATGGAATATCACTAAGCATCTAGTCCATTAGTACAAATCCCTGTAGTAAAGCCCACAAGGTCTGAAATTGTAACTTCCTGGTTCATTGCCGGGTTCCTCTTCACACTCACTGCACATCAATGAGCATTTGTTTCCCAACAACCCACGCCATACAACTTCATTCAAGAAACAATGCCTCTGGCATTCTGGTTTGCTTTTTGGGTGCTTCTACATCCCGACTGGCATTCCAGTCTAAATTTCTTATGCTGTTTTCCTAACACTGACCATGTAATCCCCTTTTGGACCGCACCAACTCCCAGCAAGCCTACATCATGGCCACCTGCCACTCCACCTGAAAGGCCAAGGCCACCTCTTCTTCCAACATCGCCACAGGCTGCACCGCCGCAAATGTCAACAACAAATCAACCTGAAAATTTTGACAGAACATGTGAGGAAGCTGGGACTCTGGCGCCTTTGCTGCTTTGTCAGAACACGGAACATCTGAACCTTATTCCTCTATGGTCTTCCTTCCCTGGCCACACTACAGCAATGCAGAATAGGCTGAATCTTGCGCCTCATCTTGACATGCCGCCCAGTCAATAAAATCCAAACACTCCTCCGCTGAGCCTGAAACTCCACCTGCTCCTCCAGAAGTTCTTGTACCCAGTTTGACTGCTTCACTGGCAAGGTAACCAAAACTTGGCTCAACTGTAAGGTGAATGAATCCTAACCCCCTACTGCCTTTTTAACAGCCTTGGAACTGAGCCTGGACAAACGTTTGGTGTTCATATCCAATTTTTTCTTATCTCAGCACTGATGGAATTCTTTCTCTTGCCTTCAATGTCTTAACACATTCCCACTACTCTGGAACACACTCTAGCACCCTCTATAACTCACAAAGTAAAAACGCCGCCAAAAATCTCACCATCTAATTCGTCGCAGTATGGTGATATTACACAGGAACCACAACTGCTCCTGGATCCTATTTTTATCGCCACCACAACTACAGGAAAGTCAATGAGTTTCATATAATGTAAAGCACTGGCTCCTTCCAATGAGCCACGAATGAATTAGGAAGTAGGAATCAAGTCAAAGACCAAAGGGCGGACAAGGTTCCTATAATCATTCTTCTAGTGCGTGTGCTACAGGCACCATGGATGAACACCCTTTGGAGGACAGTTGTGAGTAAGCTTACCCCGTGCAACATGCCTTGACCCCAAGGCAAGGTGTATAGGGAGACAATTACCCTCCAAAACTCACTATTAAGGTCCACCTCCTATTTGTGTATGCTAAGCATGACTACTAGTAGCTTAGATATAAACATAAACCCCAGAAATCCATAATAAAATAGAGTAGGCTTTAAGCTAAGAACTTTATTATGTATGATGTGCAGGTCAATAGGAAACGGAACTAAAGAGCCTACAGCTCCTAGGTAAATTTCTCATAGCTCTCTGCTGCAAGAATAGTTCAGACGCCTCTGTCATGCCTGACATTATTTCATTTGGAATATGGTGTAACTAAACTCCCATCATCCTAGGCATGATCCAATTAACTGCAAGCCGAGCTATCAAACCCATGACTTAATGCAGTTCTGAATTGAATCCACCTCAAACCTCAAATTTTCCCATTTTAACATCACCTGGTTTGATCCCAGCCCCGAAGAAAGTTCCAACTGCCTTCCTTCCTCAGTCTCGACCCCATATTGGGGCCTATCCAGAACTAATGCTCCCTCAACTCCTGCTTCATTCACACCAGCTTGTGCTGTCTTATCAAAGATTAGGGCAATGTTATGCTGTGAGAAACCTCTACCATAACAGTAGCACATCTTTTCTCTACATTTACGTAGCTGCAATGGAGGTGTGACTGATTACTAAAAGGTTAGTCATATATTGTATTGTTTGAGCCATATGGCACATGAAGTCTTGGTACCACACATGACCACCCAATTTCTTATAGTGAAAGAGAAGCAATTATCAAAGAAGTTTATTTCGAGAAAAGCTTGAGCATAAGGAACAGGCTTTCATTAGGATATAGTTATGCTGAATAAAACCCTGTCTGAATTTGCAGATCAATTCTATTATGAGGCCCAAATACTGATGACCTCAAAGATGCTTACACTGGATAATGTCGTAATTATTCTTTGTTGCAGGTTTAAAAAGTAATAGTGACTTAGCCATGAACATCACATCCATCAGTAAAGTTTCACCTTTGTCTTAAACATCAAAGAAACCCTGCTCAATTTTTTGATATAAATAAACATGAGTTCTTCCAAAAAACGAAATAAAGAAATCCAAAGTAAATACCATGGAGAAATCAAAGCCTAAGAATGTGGAGAAGCTTTAATGTAATTACTGCAAAATAAATAACTAAAATGAAGTTAAGTGCTTTAAGAAGAACCCTGCCCTTTCCAATAAGGGAAAAGGCGGTTGGCTTAAGGTCAAGTACTCTAAACCAACCATCTTAAAATACCTGAAGGTGAAATATCACAAATAGCTCACCTCATGTGCATTGAAAAACAATTCTAGCGATGGCACTGAAGGATTAAAAGGACACATACTGCAAAGAAATGGATATGACAGGATGAGAAGTTACTTATTCAGTGGATTGTACCTTAATCATTGAAGGGGGATTCAAACTTGAATAGTTGATTCAGCAAATAGAGTGATTTCCCCCGGAGCCTCAACTATGAGGTGAAACCTCTAAAATTGTTAGGAATAATAAGTTACTAAGCTGATGGGTCGAAATAAAACAAGTCAATTGCAGATTAATAGTGAATGAGAGAATGTAAAAGGAGGGTCTTTTGTAAGATGAGTAGAGAGTTTAACAGAAGTAGTCCGTTATTATATATATTAAATAAACTGGTTTCTGGTATGCGATAGCTCCTTATTATCAATACTTTATTGATATTTATCAAGGACCAGTGATCATCATATCACTCGTCCTTTGCTCAGTGGGTTTTAACCTGTGCAACCAGCTTGGCCGATTCAAAAAAAACGTAAAAAGCTAACAGTGGTGTTCACTACAGGGGGCCCATTGATCAACTTATAAAAGTTTCTTTTTATCCAAGCAATGGCGCAACTGGTTCCCCTTGATGGGGTACTACCCCACTTTATTGATTGATATCAATATGCGAACTGAAACTTGCCTTGGATACACTAGTACAGGCTCAAAAAATGCTTTTCTGAGAGAATAAGGGTATAACTGCTCAGCTTGACAAGGTCTTCCACCAACTGCACCTGATGGGTTGCCAAGCCAAATAACTTACTGACTGCTTGAGCAACACTACAGTTTGGTTATACTGTGCAGAGCGTAAATGTAATAGTAGGGCTGGAGATTAAGGGGTCTGCAACATGCTGCCCCCATTTATATACAATAGAATCATACTCAGATTCTTAAGCGGTTTAAATTTGCAGTCAGAGGGGCTTCCGATCATCAGAAAGCTAAACTGTTGTTGTCCACATTGGAAATTAAGAGTACCAACCAGGTCACATGTTATCTCCATTGTAGTATTGTAACGTATCAAGAGGTGAAGGAGACCGTAATCCACCTGTTTGGGGTGTGTGGCAAAACTGGCGCGGCACAAGGAAGAGTTTTTGGCTTTAATTTTTAAAAGAATAAGTCTTAGTGGAGTTTGTGGAGCGATTCACAGATGAGGCTCATGTGTTGGTGGGAGAAAATATCTTAACTAATGAGGAGTGGGCATAGTGTTGACAACAGCTGCTAAGCCATATAAAGAACTATACAAAGCTATGACCTACATTCTTCAAGATGACGCAAAGCTATTAAATATTGTCATTCATTTACGCAATCTATCTGTCACCTTTAGTGCTCCCAATGTGGAACGGAAAGCCCCTGCAACTGCTACCAAATCCCTGTTGAAAAATGGACAACAACAACTTGGTTACAACAAGTTGATTAATAATCATCCACTTAACGCATTAGAAGATCTTTTCCATCCCCATTATTATCAACCAGCTTATCCTCAGCCAAATTACAATCCATCATTTAATTTTTGACTCAAACCTTCAAGTGTGATACAGAGATGAGGGCCATTTATGAATGCTTGTTCTCATGTGGCCAAAGAGGCCATTATGTGGCTATCTATCTGGGCATACTGAATGTCCATGTAGTACCAGCTGCCCCAATTGAAAAGGGAAAGGTTGATCAGTGTAGAGATGGGACGCTCTACTTCCACTAATCCAAATTTATTTGTCCCTGATGATTCCCCCAAGCCACTTTGTGTCAGTCCAGGTGCTCGCCCTGATATTTTATTATATCAGAAAATCTGCTACGATATCTTGGCCTCAAACTGAGGGAGAGACCCAAATAACTCAGTCTCAGAGTTATGTCAAGATGAAAAAAACGTATGCCTAACAAATTTTTGAGTGGAACGGTACAGTTAAAGTCAGACCCTCAACAAACGTCGCAATCCTAGAGGGGGTGAACATGGCGATTTCAGTAGAGATAATTGCCCAGGAGTTTCCTCATGTCGTCACCAATATTATCTTTTTCTTAATAACTAAAAGCCCGTGAATGTTTATTTAATATAACCAATAGTTCCTTCTATTTAGAGTGTACATACTTTTGATATTTTCATACAAAATACAAAAATCTGGACAATTATAGATACTGGCGCTCCCATCTATATTATATCCACCAATCTCGTGGCTAAGCTTCAATTGAAGCTTGATGTGGAACACCAAGTAGTTTATGGGACCAAGGGGGCACAGAGCACTGTGTCATAGGGCGTTTACAGCGCATTGCCTCTGAGGCTCATATCATGGCCTGATGACATATTTGAGGGTACTAACCTAAATAATAAAGCTAGTCATCATGATGACAAAAAGGTGAAGTTGGCAGGCCTTCGTGACCTCAACATGCCCCATACCAGCGCGGGCTCAGGCCAGATATGCCCAGGACAGTCTAGGAGATGTGCATGATGCTCAGCCCTGTTTGAAGGAAAGAGCGTTAAAACGAATTAGCTATAGTATTAAGGGTGACAGCTCAGTTTGGTTGGTCAGCGAATGGGGTTTTGAAACCCATTTAATTTTTGAAATTTCGAAATTGAATCAGCCATGTTTACATTCAATAGCTTGAGTTTAGTCAACCTTGAGATATAGTACCCTGGCCAATGGAAGTGTGTGCGCTTATTGATGCACCTGGGCTTAGCGCCACTTCCTCTAATTGATGATTCTCCCTGATGATTTAAAAAGTTTCCTTTAGACCAACCTTCCTCATTGGTCGACTCCTTTAATAAAATCTCCCCAGCCATCTACGTTTTCAAAATTTATGCTTATTTGGACAAATTTGTGCTGGACCTCCTCGTGGAGGTCTTTAACAACGTTAACCATTCTAATTTTTCAAAATTATCTAAAAGATCAAGTGCACCGTTGGGCCCCCTTGGTCCTCTCCAGCCTAAGGGCACCCAAACCCCCAGCATAGATCTTCTCTTAGTTATGGGCTCCCCCATGGGGTCCACCTAAGTGTTACATCTTGCTTGTTATCAACTACTCTATACTGCGTTAAACACACTTGCACTTGGCTACTTTAGTCTGGCATCCTATGTAGTGACATGTTTACCATTTCCCTAATAACTAGTTCCCTGGCAATGTGGCTGTGCATCTTGCACCACCACGTGGGAATGGGAGAGTTACAGACCCTCTTCTTACATTAGTCAACTAACCACTCTATTTTACATGCACAAATATCATTTGTGTGGGCTTTCTCTGAAGTATTTTTGTTGCACCTGTCATTTGTCGCGGCCTCAATGGGGCTCACCCCTTTAACACATTTGACCATTGGTTGTGGAGTATCAGCGTTATTCTCTCTACCTCTAACTTGGAAGTGCCCAAACTACTTGCTCGTATGTGGTGGATATGGATGCTTTGCAATCTGGGAGTCATGGTTCTAACTTTCCACAAAAATTACAAAAATAATATAACTAAAATGTGTTTTCTCAGCACCACGTTTGGATGATGCAGGGAGGATCATTGGTGAAGGTTCTGGTGGTGATGGCCTTGGATAACGATGCACAACCCATCTCTAAAATGAGTATGAGGTTAATATTGCCCAAAACACGTTTTATAAAGCTAATTCTTTATATACATACAAGCTAAATTATTCTCTTATGGCTCTGATAAGGAACCCATTTCAGTATACCAAATCACCTAGAGAACCCGCGCTTGTCCCCTAGCATAATCTACAGTACACAGGCGGTGAAGAAGGAGTTACTTTTACAATATGAAAACGTTTATGCAACTGCTGAAGATATGGTAGGATATGTGACCTCTATAGTAAGAATGGCCATCTATCCCTCTCCATTTTTTGATGCAAAAACGTACCCTGAAAGCATGATTATTCCTGAAGAAGGTTTCTATGGTGAATTTTTGCGTTTTCTGCTGTCAATGACCATTCTTGATATTTTTTGCTGACTATAATCGATTTATCTCCTTTAGAAAAAAACAGCTTAACTATTTTAGTGGATACTGGAGCCTCTAAGAATTTTATTGACTAAAACCTAACTGACTACCTTGAGCTTATTTATTTTGCCAGTGATATGGTTAGAGAAGGGGCTTCTCAAGATACTCCCACAATGAAGGTTCTAGGGTTAGTGGTTTTTCAAATGGGTAAGTATCATTTTTTAAACCGTTTCCAATTAATCAAAGACCTCTTGTACCCCATTACTTTGGGAGCAGAGTGGCGACGAAAGTTTGACGTTAGGACCAACTTGGTAGACTATACCCTGTCCTTAACATTAAAGAATGGTCATATATCTTTTGTCCCTTTGTCTGAGGTTAATTCTCGGGCGATCTGCACCATTGGCTAAATATTCACACACTCAGTATTGCTCCATTACTGAAGCCCTTTCAGGAAGTACCCTTACCTTCCTACTTGGAGGGGTTGAAATTTCCTTTTGATGCGGTTTCAGCCAATGTACTACGAGCTCATTCAGACTTTGTTTGCAAATTCAAGCTCACCGTTGATCTTGTGCGTAAAACTTCCTAATTTTTCCATTTCACCATTGGGAAAGAGCTGCATTAGATGTGGTAGTTAAGGAGCAGTTAGCCAAAGTCGCAATTTTCAGCGTACCTCCCCAGTATGCTCCATACTTCTCTTTGTGGAGAAACCAATAGTTCTTTACACCCATGCATAGATTAAGAAAACCTAAGCAATGTCACTGTACCAGATTTACATCCCATCCCACTGGAATCACAGATTGCACGCTATGTGGAGAAGGCGAAAGTCTTCTCCAAACTGTTTTGTTTAAACGCGTTCAATCAGATCTAGATCCAGAAGGGCCAGGAGTGTCTAACTGCATTCCATACCATAAAAGGAAATTTCCAATTTTGGGTTATAACCTTTGGGCTTATAAGCCCCTGTTATCTTTCAACGCCATATTAATGCGGCTTTGTGGGACCTTCTGGGGGTATGCGCGGTTGCCTATATGGATGATATTCTGGTCTTTTCCCTTGATCATGAGTCCCATGCAGTACACCTTCGGCAAGTGGTGGAGCTATAAAGGCAGCTAACTTTACACTGAAAGTTCAGTAAATGTGAATTATTCAAATCCCAGGTCACCTTTCTGGGCAACGTTGTGTTTGACAAGGACACATTATAACTCCAGACAAGAAGAAGGCGATTCGTGAGTGGCCCACCCCAACTTCAGCAAGGAATTAATGAGCTTTTTGGGGATATGTACGTTCCTTAAGAAATTAACACCCAATATTTCTGAGGTGGCGGCGCCTCTGTATAGGGCAAGTGGATTTAAAGTGCTCCAATGGTCCCCTCATTTTGCAGGATGCCTTTCTAAGCAGTAAAGTGCACCCTATTGTCCACGTCCATCCTTCACCATGTAGATCTTGAAAATGAGTTCATTGTGTCTAATGATGCCTCCAACTTCGCCATAGCGGCTGCCTTATTGCAAGTAGATGAAGATGGAATAGAGTATCAGGTGGGATATTTTCTTGGAAGATGTCCCTGTCTGAGCTAAACTATGCTTTCTAAGAGAAAGAATTATTGGCAGTAGTTGTGGCGCTGACTTAATGGCATCATCACTTGCATGGCTCATCCCAACTATTCTGCATGCATACAGATTACTGTGCCTTATTGTACTACCACACACCTCACGTTGACCTCACAGCAAACATGCTGGTATGAGACACTTACCCAATTTGTGTTTCTAATGAGTTTATTAGGGGCAAGGAGAATGGTTTGGCAGATGCGTTGAGTTGCAACCCTGCACTAGCTCCCAATCCTAAGAAGGCAAGGGTCCATAATACTCATTTTATGATCCAGCTAGGTAAGATTGTGTCTCAACTTCCCTCTCCCTCAGCCCATGGGCCAGCGCTTACTCCTCTGGAAAAGCAGAGGAATTTGATAAGTTCATAAAGGTAGTCCTTTTTCAGTCATTGTCAGCCGAATATGCTATGATCCTTGCCATGAGCGCGTTGAATCAGGAGGACATTACCAGGGGTTACCACGTGAAGTATGAGATGATGTGGTCTTAGGGGCGCCTATGGGTTCCCACCGGACCACTTTTCCTGGAAATCATCTGGGATCATCATAATAGAATCACCATTAGTCATCCTGGGAAGGCAAAGACTCTGGAGCTAAATCGTCGAAAATACAATTGGAAGTTGTTAGCTGTGAAGGTGTGCAGGTATTGTAATGATTGCCTGGTCTGCAACCAAATAACCGATTTGCTAGCCACTAGTGGAATTGTCAGTACCTATTTAAAAGTCTGAAGGGCCTTGGACCTCTTTATCTGTGGATTTTATTGTGAAATTACCTGTATCTGATGTCTAAAATGCCATCATGGTAGTGGTGGACCAGTTTTGAAGCTCTCCAACTTTATTCCCTGCAGAACCACGGTAATTGCAGCTGATATGGCTAGGCTCTTCATCTTTCATGTGTTTGCTCTTCACGGGGTCCCCTAAGAAGTATTTAATGATTATGGACCTCAGTTTACCTATATCTTTTGGAAGAGTTGTGTAAGGCTTTTCAGATCCTTTCCTGCTGTTCAGATGCCTATCATCCCCAATCAGATGGGCAGACTGACCGAGTGAACCTTGCTTTGAGCAGTTCCTGCGGTTTTACATCGCCACAGACCATTCAGATTGGGTTTCCATCTCCCTATGGCCCAATTCAGCTATAAAAACGCCCAACATGCATCAATCGATTGTTCCCCCTTCTAAGCCAACTATGGCTCAATTACGCCTTCAATATGGATCC
Organism: Massospora cicadina; assembly: GCA_022478985.1. NCBI lineage: Eukaryota > Fungi > Entomophthoromycota > Entomophthoromycetes > Entomophthorales > Entomophthoraceae > Massospora > Massospora cicadina. Next base: position 156,962 of record JAKSZP010005325.1, read on the forward strand.
CACTTGTAAATCCAAGATGGAAGCGGTGGTAGACTGCCAAAATAATCAAGAAAGTACTAGGGGTGAGCATGAACTTAGATGCAGCTATGCAAGCTTACAAGGAAAATGTGGACATGAAAAGATGGGTAGGTCCTACATACAAGGAAGGGGATCTCTTGATGCTGGATTCTAAAAACATACACTAAGAAAACATGTAAAAACTAGGACAAAAGATGATTTGGCTTTAATGAGTTGTCAGAAAGGTGTGCCACGCCTCATACCAGTTGGATCTCCCCCTCATTCTGGATCTTTTTGGTCTTCCATGAAAGCAAGCTTATGTTGTTTGAGGGCCCCCACCAGAGACTCCAGAGGCTTATCTCGTGTATGGGGCACCGGAGTGGGAAGTAGAGGAGATGTAGCCTACCACAGAGTCAGAAGAAGGCTTGAGCTCCTAGTATACTGGAAGGGATTCAAAACAGCAGAAAACAGTTGAAAACCAGCGCGCAATTGCGCCCATGCCCAGGATCTAATCAAAGTTTTCCAAGAGCGGTTCCATGAGGCTGCAGGACCCAATTATAAGCAAACCATAGCCACTATGAATCTGGCCCCAGCCCACAAGAACTTTTCCCTTGCAAAAGCTCCTGGAGGGGTGGAGACTCAAATAAACGAGAGGGTGATGTCATGGCCTGATGATATAATTGATGGTACCAACTGCAATGTAAGGCTTTTCGTCAGGATGCCAAAAAGGTGAATTTGAAAGCCTTCCTGACCTCAAACATAACCTAGACCAGAGCTGGGTTCAGGCCAGATATGCCCAGGTCAGTCTAAGAAATGTGTGCGATGCTCAGCCCTGTGTGAAGGCAAGAGCGTTAAAACGAATTAGCTATAGTATTAAGGGTGACAGCTCAGTTTGGTTGGTCAGCGAATGGGGTTTCAACCCATTCATCTTTTGAAATTTCGAAATTGGATCATCTATGTTCACAATAAAAAACTTAATTTCGGTCAATCTCAAGATATAGTATCCTGGAGAATGTAAGCGTGCACTTATTGGTGCACCTGGGCTTAGCACATATTCTTCAATTGACAATTCTCACCAATTTTTTAGTATATTTTCTCAATACCAACCTTCCTCATTGGTCGACTCCCTTAATAAAATTTCCCAGCCATCTACGTTTTCAAAATTTATTCTTATTTGGACAAATTTGAGCTGGACCTCCTCGTGGAGGTCTTTAACAACGTTAACCATTCTAATTAATCAAAATTATCTAAAAGATCAAATGCACCGTAGGGCCACCTTGGTCCCCTCCAGCCTGAGGCACCCAAACCCCCAGCGTAGTTCTTCGCTTGGTTATGGATTCACCATGGGGTCCACCCAAGTGTTACTGCTTGCTTGTTATCAACTACTCTATACCGCTTTATCCATTCTAGCACTAGGTTACTTTGGCTCTGGCATCCTTTGCGGGAGGTCTACCATTTTACTATTGACTAGTTCCCTGGAGGTGTGACTATGCATCTCTCACCACCTCACTGGGAACAGGAGAGTCACAGACACTCTCCTTACAGTTTGGTTTAGTCAGTACATCCGCTCCAGCGGTGTTTCTGCCTAATAATTACTGAGACATGTTAATTGAGGCTGTGTTCATGTGGCGAATTGGGGCATTAATTGATATGGCAGAAAAAAATTAAATATTAGGGGACAACGGATCCTCATCTATTTTACTTCCAATGTAGTTTTGGAAGACTTAACATTTTCCAGTCAAATTAATCTCACATATAGGACGTTGTGATTTTTGTATAATATTGGCAGATTAAGCGGAGAACCAGAGCTCTTCCTAACCAGATTTATTAATACAATGGTTTTCCTCCTACAGGCTGCGAGTGCTTTAATTATACCTTTCCGGCATCAGGTTATTATAGGGATGGAGCTCAAAAAGACATCTCTGAAGGACTATACATTGAGCTTATATGGCTATAACAGAAATTGCGGATAGAACCCCATGTGGCTCCTGGGCTCCTGTTAACAGGACGGGGGGAAGTGAAGGTGTTAATAGCGAACCTGCATAAGGAGTTTGAAGGTTCAAATACACCAAGTGATGGCTTATCTGCATCTAATTCCTATTGCTGAGGTCCACCATATACACGACTTTGATTCTTGGGAGGACCTTGGGCTACCTGTAAAAACTTCACACAGCGTAATGACTGTAGTTCCACGTGAGGCTCTAGCTGGGCTGTTGGAGGACCAGAAGGACATGTTGATGTATCTGTTTGAAAAATACATAGGCATTTTTGCATTGACAACCATAACTTGAGATGTGCACTCAAGATTGTACATAAGTTGGATACAGGAGATCACCCTCCTACTAGGTTGGCCTATCTGTCACTCAAAGGCGGCGGAGGAAGCTGTATCCAAGGAGATAGATAATTTATTTGAATAAGGAATGTTAGAGCCGTCAAAGAGTCCGTGGGCGTCACCAGTGTTAAATGTCAAGAAAAAGGATGGCACCAACCAAGTATTAATTGGCTACCAGAAGCTTAACAGCATAACAAAAAAAGTCTTGTACCAGCTTCCATTAATTGACGATACTTTAGATCAGCTGGGTGAGTGCCAAATATTTCTCAGCTATGGACTTGATATCAGGGTACTGACAAATTGAGTTGCCAGTGGCAGAACAAGAAAAGTGCGCCATAATCACCTCATAGGGAATTCCCAGCTTACACGTATGCCTCAGGGTTTGTGCAACGTCCCAGCTACATTTCAGATGGCTATGGACACTATTTAAGGTGACCTGAAGTTGTCTTATGTCTTATCCTACCTTGATAATATCAATGTGTTCTTGCATACATTTATGGAACATCTCAATCACCATGAACAAGTGTTTAGCCGACTTGCTGAAGACAACATAAAAATTAAGCCTTGTAAGTGCCATTTTTTAAAAAGCTATTATAATATCTCAGGTTTGTGGTAGACTCAAAAAGGGCTTAGTCCTCATCTGGCAAAGGTGGAAGCTATATTAAAATTGACTTTCCTAGGTAATTAAGTGGGAAATCCAGGTTTTTTGGGGATGGACAGTTAATACCGGAGGTTCATTCACAACTTCAGTTATATTGGGGCTCCACTATTTGAGTTAAATAAGAAAAACGCCACCTTTAACTGGAATGACCGTTGTTAAAAAAAATTTTGATGTATTACATACTGCATTGGCTAGTGCGCCCATTTTTCTATACCCCAATTTTGAGAAGAAATCTATTATGAAAATGAATGCATCTCTTTCCACTGTATGGACGGTATTATCACAAAAAGATGATGATTTGGAGCATTCTGTCACGTATTTCAGGCAAAGCTTAACATGCCTTAAACGGAATTACACTGTGACAAAGTGGGATTCTTAACGTTGATATATGCATATAAACAGTTCTGGGTCTACCTCCACGTGGTTATATCCAAAGTGAACATAGATCATGCATCCTTGCGGTGGCTGTAAAATCTGCAAGAACCTGAAGGGCGGCTCGCACTCTGGGCCTTGAAGCTCCAAGCATATGACTTTTAATTGTACACCGGCCAGGGGTTAAACAACAGAATACAGACTGTCTCTCATGATTACCACATGGTCGCCATTATGGCGGATTTTGTGGACATAATGTATGGAAAGATTATTTATATGCCAATACCACGATGATCTGCCCTAGAATATCAAAGTTCTAGATGGGCTTCACCATGACACTTTCTTGCGCAATGAAGAATTCTATAAGAGAATTGTTGATTTGACACTGAACTTCCATAAACCCTCTTCCAGTCCAGCAATTATTTTGGATGAACATAATGCGGTAGGTCATGGAGGGTTGTGGAAGATGTTGGAGATTTTGTAACTACATTACTATTGGGAAAGCATGCACTACAATGTGCTTGAGACGGTTGCTTTATTGTCATCAGTGTCAGATGGAGAAACCTTTCCATAAGAAAACTACCTATCAGCTGATTAAGCCTCATTTTGCATATCATATTGTCTTTCTTGACATGGTGGGCCCTCTGCCAATGGTGTGGATCGCTCCAAGTCTATACTAGTAGTATTAGATCACTTGATCAGGTGGGTGGAAGCAAGAGCGATTTTGACTTAGGAGCTGTAACAGTCACTAAGTTCATTATGGAGTGCGTCATACAACGACATGTCTATCTGCAGTTTATTCTCACAGATAACATAAAAATTTCACATTGCATGTCCTTTATAAGTTAAATGAGTTGATGGCCATCCGCGGGTTCTTAACTACCCCATACTACCCTGAATTCAATGGGATGGTCAAACAGGTCAACGGCACCTTGATGAACATTCTCTGTAAGCTTGTAAGTGATTGGCGCGTTGACTGAAACATCCTTTTATCCACATCGCCATCATTGCGTATAATATTAGCTATCATTTGTTGACAGGGAAAAGTCCCTTCAAATTACTTTATGGAAGACATCCAACTTTTCTGGCATTGCTTTATTCCTGGGTGGAGGATACCTGCGGAGTAGAGCCCTGCGCTATTTTGCTAACTTAATGAAAACATTGATTAGACTCAAAACTGAAGCATATTCCACTAGTTTAGCGAGAAGATTCAGGATCAGGCGGCTGATTAATTTAGACTAAGAAGCCTCCCAGAGTTCGTGGTATGAACTCTTGTCCTGTTTTATGACCAACATGGGTTTGGAAGAAGGAAGAAGCTCACCAGCATATGGATTGGGCCATTTAAGCAATCGAAAAGACTGGTGTTGACTCCTACACTATCAAGGAACCCGCAGGTGGTCAGATTATCAAATTAATTACATGCAAAGTTCCATTGGGCATACAAGCAATAGGAGCTTACCATCCAGTCAAGGGGTAATGTTGATAAATTGATATGATTGGACAATATGTTACATATTCAGTGGATTGTATTTCAGTCATTGAAGGGGAATTTGAGTTTATATAGCCAATTTGGAAAATAAAGTGAATTCTGCCACACCCTCAATAATAAGGCAAACCCCTAAAATCGTAGGGAATAAAGAGCTATTAATCTGATGGGCCAAAAACATGATCAAGACGATTGTGGATTAATGATTGAATGAGAAAAAGTATGGGGAGGGTCTTTTGGAAATAAAAGGAAATGAAAAGGGTTTAGAGGAATTAGTCCATTGTTATATATAATAAATAAACTGGTTTCTGTCAGGGAAATAGCTGCTTTTTACTAATTCATTATTGGCTTTTCATCAAGGACCAGCAATCATCATATTGCTCATTCGTTGCTTAGTGGGTTTTAACCTGTGCAACCAGCTTGGTGGTTTCAACCAAAGCCGCCAAAAGTTAACACATGAAATATTTAGGTACAACATCTGAGATTGCCATTATGGATTATATTAATGTCAAAAAAATTGACAATGCCAGATCCCAGAGAACACTTACCTCAGTCAAGATTTTGGGTGCCCTATAATAATTGATACAGCCAGCGATGCTGATCAATATCTTGTCATGTTGATATGACCCATCTCAAGCATGCACTGTTTGAAGGAGATCAAGAAAAAGTATCCTGAGACTGCAAGAAATCTTAATGCAACGTTATGCCTTAAAGAGGTTTTAGCCCTTGCTGAAAAAGTTCAGAGGAACTATTACCAAAGTCGGAGTGGTGATACAGAAGGTCAGAATAATTGCTATCTTGGACATTGGATCCCAACCTAATGTCATTTCATCCCATCTCATCAAGAAGATCAAACTCTCCCCAGACCTTGAGTACAACCAGAAGTACAGAACTGTTAGCATGAACAATACCAAGGCAATAGTTGCGTATTCTTATTTGCCAATTTGAGTTTTCAGATTAGTTTTCTCAGCTCCTGCAGTTGCCCTAGACAATAGCCAGTTTAGAATACTTATTGAGACACAATTTATAATCGAATATGAAGGATTCTAGAACTCAAAGGAAGGTTATCTATCACAACAAATATGAAGTCCCCCTTATACTAGGTATTAAAGACTTCAGCATGAAGGAGTAATCTTGTCTGGTCGAGTATCCTGTATCCACTTTGCCTTTTAGATAATATGTTTCTTGAATAAATACAAATTACATCACTAAATTGGTAAATGCAGCAGACGGCGTACCATTTTTTGTACTTAGGATGTAAAAATCAAACCAGGACAAAGAGTGGTTTCTACCAACATAACCCTGAAGATACCCCAAACTTCTTGCTACATATCACAGATTTTGACATAGTCAGTAGATTTGAACCAAGAGATTTACTGGAATCCTTAAATAAGCTTATCAATGGTTATTGAGCTGCTACTTGAAACCCTAAATAATCAAGATATCTTAATCAATAAACATTAAGATATAAGGAAAAGTTAATTAGTCCCCATTATTGTAATGGCAAAGTACATTTTGTTGGTACTCATCTAAAGTCTCACCCTACCCACTACTAATTTAAATTTCACCATACCCAAGTTCAAATTTCAAAGAAGTTAAAATAGGAAGAACTTGAGAAGGTGTATTAACTATGTGAAAATTATTAAGATGTTTTCTCCACGTCAGATGTTGACTATGGTCACATGAAGAACTGGACACATATTATAAATGTAGGAGAATCAACCCCAATACAACTGAAGCGGTATAGGAATAGAAAGATAGAGGAGCAGTACTTAAAGACTGAGCTTGAGAAACTATTTAAGCAGGCTTACTTAGTCCTCTCAGAGTCCATGGTGTCCCCATTGTTACTCATAAAGAAGAAAAACGGTGGTCACAGAATAATGATGGATTAAAGGAAGCTAGATAACCTACAAAGAAGGGCGGCTAACTGCTTCCACAACTAATAATGCACTGGCATGAGACTCCAAATCAAATTTCTTCTCCAATCTGGACCTCGCCAGCAGTTATTGGCAGCTGGTTCTGTTTCCAAAGGACCAAGGTAAGTGCTCATTGATATTCATGAAAGGATTGTCTCACCTACTCAACAATATCTAGGATTATGTAACGCGCCTGCATTATTATAAAAAATATTGGATCATATCATGTAAGAGCTCAAACTAAGATGCATTATTGTCTATCTAGATGATCCAACAGTTATTTCATTAACATTTACCAATCATCTGGACCACCTCAAGTCAGTCTTGAACGATTTCATGCGAATAAAACTAAGCTGAAGCAAGAGAATTGTACCTTTTTGCCAATAGAAATTGGATTTTTAGGGCATGCCCTATTGTGGGAGAGAAATTAACCCTTATATTCTAAATTTGAACTCAATTTCCATCATGCCTGAGTGTTGGGATTCTCCACCTGCAGGTGAAAGCCTTATTCCAGGAGAAGATTACAGATATTAATACTCAGGACTTTATTTTCATAATGTTCAAATGGTCTCATAAGTCCTGAATTAAGCTTCAATTACAAATCATCAATCTTGACTCCAAATTTGGGGTATAGGTTGAATACCCAAATTCAAATAAAAAGCATTATGCTTTTATTTTCAATTAATTTACCTAATCCTAAACCTTTTAAAGTCTGCCAATTCATCCAACGGAGATCTTAATAATTAGAGATCCTCAGAATCCGCTGCCTCAATCAAAGAAAACCTTGCATGCCAAAACCGTCTCTTTTTGCCACACCTTTTCAAGAGGCCTCCTTGCCAACTCAATCCCATTCTCTACTAAGTTAACTAATCATATGAAAATAATATCAGGTGATTAAGAAGCTCAGCTGACCTTACAGGTGGGACAAGATGGATAAATCACTTAGGAATCAAAAATTACTCTTCACAAATTCCCAGTAATCAGGAATCACCTATTGTTTTCTACAGTATTGTGAATAATAATGATTTACTTTAAATAAAATCTTTTTCAGTGGAATTAAAATAAACTTATATTAATTACATAATTTATTCCAATGGTCAAAGTCTTGTCCAGAACCTCACACTTCAAAGCTCTGCTCATAGTTTCTTGCGCCTCCAGTGATTTCCCCCTGGCCACCTGAAAATTAGTCAAAGAGTTAAGAGATTTAATGTATATAAAAATGATGGGAAATTACCATAAATTTACTTATATTTTTGCTCAACTCAATGAACCAGTTACCATTTTCTTGCCAATACACACCTTTTATTTTCGGAGAGTAGAGCATTGAACTGTATTAAGGCGATTAATTATTTACTAAATAGAAGGGTGATATCAAGACGCCTTGACTAAAGTAATATTTATCCTGTTTACTGACGCCTCTGACCTAGCTATTGGGGTCATTCTCTCTTAGCTAGATAAAAAAGCTGTCAACCACCCAGTGTCTTAATATTGCAAGAAGCTCTCTAAGGCTGAGCACAAGTAATGTTTTATAAGAAAGAGTGCATAGCATTTATAAAAACAGTGAATCACTTCTTGCCCTTCTGGTATTTTATGACCTTTACAGCAATTACAAACCACACTTTGTTAGAGTGGAAGCAAAATAAATGATCTGATATGAAGATTGGTCCAATGGGCTCTCAAACTACACCACTACAACAGAAACGTTTTTCATCTGAGTTGAATTTAAAACATAAATTGGATGGACTAAAAGATTGCCTACTACATTTAAACAATAGAAAAGCTAAATGGTTACAAAACCTACTCATGGGGCCTGATGTTACGTAGGATGAATATGAACAAGTTTATTCTATGCTAAAACAACAATCAAAAAACACTAAAGTTCTTGAATGGGTTTCTATATAAATAAACTAAGAACTGACTGGTTACCTTTCTTATGACCTTCATATTGGGTACTAGTTATAAAGGAAGCCTATCTTACCTTTTTGACTTGGAGGAACCAGAAAAATGTGCGAATAAATTAAGAATTGCTTCTACTAAGAAGGATTACAGAAATTTCTTGGAAGCATTATATGTCTGTTTAAAGTTTTTGAAACAGGCACCATATATGATCAGGTACAAGTATCAGACATTGACCCCTCAGCAGCAGTTCTATAATATCAGTTTAGATGTCATAGGTCCACTGACTGAATTTACAGGTGAAAATGATATATATTGTAGAATTTGATCATTTCATCAAGTAAGATGAGCCAATTGCCATTCCCACAAAGACCTCCAAGTATATAACTAATTTTTTATATCAGTAATTTTCACTAGGAATGGTTTTACACAGGTATTGATCTGTAATAACGGGATAAATTTACTTCAAGGGATATGAGAATCTTTGGTATGAGCATGGTCACGTAAAAACTATCTTCAACGCGACTACAAACCATCAACTAATGAAAATTAGAAGGAGCAGATAGACTTAATTTATTTATGACAAAATATGGCTACTTCTGACAATTATATTGGTACTAATATCTCCCAAGTGCATTGATGGCTTATAGGATAAGTTAACATTGCATTATTAAAATGGCACCTTTCAAGGCCTTACAAGGAAGAGAAACTAGCATACTGGCACTATTATCCTGCAATGAAACCAGTGATAGTACCAAATAGCCTGAAAAAAGCAAAGATGAGTAGCCAAGAAGATTATACAACTTCAATTAGAGACTATAACTAATCTAGCCAGGACGGTTACAAGAGAAGAACAAGCAACAAATGCATCTCACAAGCTATTAGATTTTTTGGTATAATTGAAGGTCAAGTTTTTTGAAGACTTCGCGATCATCAGTCATTATAGCTCAAGCAGTATCTCTTAGTAGATTTCAGGCCACTATCAAATTTTTTGACAGAAAAGATGTCTTCAGGGAAAATCTCTGCTAGAGCATAGATAATATTTCTAAGCAACGCTAGGCAAGCTCTATTAACACTATGCAAAAATTTTGTGAAATCACCAATTATATCTTAATGGAAAAAATTTTGGGATATTTATAGCTTTGGTTAGAGTCTGGATCAAGTAGGGTACAGTAATCTTTGGAGTGATGTGGAGTAATGAGGAGGATTCTAGCAGATATTATCTTTCCTGATCAGCATAGCAGATTCAGTAAATCTCCAAATGGTAAGATCTTTACCAAATAACTGGAAGATTCAGGAGGGATTTGAGATTTTAATTTTTTCGTTTTAGAGCTCATTGTTCATTGCTATCTGTGTAGCTTCTATGGCGATGGAATCCATCTATCAAGTTTAAATATATCTCACGTTTGAACTTCGTCCAAACTATTGCAAATCTCATCATTCCTGACAATGTTTTTAAGATCTTACCAAGGAGGGACACAGCTTCAGAAAATCTATTGTGGACTCAGTTTATAATGGAGCCAAAATTAACTTAGGCAAACGAGTACTCCGCCCTTGATGATAAATCACTCAATAAAGTCTGACCATAGCATGTCAAGTTTGTGAATCTGACCACCTGGCCAGTGTTGTAAGACAATATCTGATCCCCAGAGGTACTCAGGCAATATTAGTATCTAAGGATTGCTCTGATCCATTTCTTTAACTTATAGCCCTCATAGACTTGTCAGATAAAAGCTTGTAATAAAAAATATACCTGCCAGCCTTTGCACTACTAGCTCAGCCGTTTCTGGAGTGGAGGTTTTTAATGTGGGTAAAACAATTAGAGGGTAAGATCATCTCTCAGCTATATAAAGCTTAGAAATGACATCTGAATAACTTGGTGGCAGCTAATGCAGTATTCTAAAGGAGCCGCTAGAAGGTATTCGTTTTAGCAAGATAAATAAGATTGAGCCATCTTGTGAAAGATGGTAATTAAAATTCCATTTTCTCGTTACAGGTCTCCAATGGTAGTAATGATATTGAGCAGTAAAGCAAATAAGCTCTTATTATTAAATTAATGTCAGCAATTACTTGAGACACGAAGTTTGTGCCATTAACAGATAACATTACCTTTGTGCTACTGTGGTGGGTGAAGACCTGTTTAAGTAAAGAAGAAGAGGTCACTTTAGAAGGGGCAAAGCAACGGAGATGGGCTTAACCCATTTTTGAAGTGATTGACCGCTAGTATGATATACCAATGGCCATATATCACCATAGGTAGCAGGCCAACAACTTCAATACTGGCAGTACAAATGGGGCATTAGGACCCACGACAAGGCGTTGATCCACTAGATTGGGAGGTTTCTGGATAGCACAGTTATGAGAAGAATCAATGATACTTGGATTGATTCAATTATCTCTTCCCAGTAGCATCACTCTCACAGCAACAGATGTGTTTTCCTTAAGCTATGACCTTCAGTTAGATGAAACTCCAGATCTGTTTCCATTCTAGCCAAAGGTCGGACATAAAGCAGCCAAGAGGTCCCAACCTTTTTATACAAATATTGAATTTCAATATGAGTCTTATCAAGCATCTTCTTCAATTGTTGCTGAACTGCATAAGACTTTCATCTTTATTCTTCAGATTTCCCAAAAGTTTATTCAATTTTATCTTCCTTGGAGGCATAGAGAGTCAATATGTGTAGTGAAAATCCTTTGGTGGTTTGATTAATAACTCTGACATGATGAACAATGAAAGTGTTGTAACTTTGAAACTTGAGTGCCCAGCGGGTCAGCCATCTATCCAGACCCAACATCTGTTTTAGCCACCCTAGAGTGGTATAGTCCGTACCACTATAAAATGAATCCTTACAAAAAAGGATAAAAATGCTTATTAACAAACAAGACAGCTAGTCATTAACGCTCAGCAATTGTGTAATTCCTCTCCACATAAGTTATTCTTTTTATTAGAGTATACTATAGGATAATTAACTTGATTTGCATCGAGTTGGGCCATAATAGACTCAAATCTACGTCGCTGGTGTCAGTAAAAAGGACTAAAGATAAGTTTTTTCAGGATGTACCAATACATGAGTGGTCACTAAAGATTTCCTAAGAACATCAGAAGTTTGTTGGTGAGCTTTCCCATTAATAATGAACCTCCTTATGGTGCTTTTACATCAGAGGTTCAGAAAGCCTTGTAAAGTGGGGATAATTTTTTTGATAATAGGTAACCATCTCAAGGAAAACATGAATATCATGTAAAATAGAAGGTCAAGTAACGTCTTTACTTTGACCACTTTGTCTGGTAACGGTGATATTCCTTTCCAGTAACTTTGTGCCCAAGATATTCCATATCAGTTTGGAAAAAGCAGCATCTGATGGTTTTAAATTCAATGAAGTTGAGCAGAGACATTCAAACAGTTACTGAAGATGGGAAAATTGTTAATTAAATGTTTGAGAGTACTTAACACATTATTGAACTAAACTAACACACATGACATCTTCTAGTCCCCTAACAGGCAAACCATAGCCCTTTAAAAAGTGGATGGGGCGTTGCATAGTCCTTGAGGCATCTGCGTAGGCTCAAATACTCCTCACTTGCTATAAGGACAATATTCTCCTGAACAACTGGCGCAATCTAAATTCTTCTGAAGCCACTAGTAAGATCAATTGCATAGATGAATTGGGAAGAGCCAAGAGTCATAGGAAATCATCAATTTGTGGTAATGAATAACAGTCCTTTTTTAGTAATGCCATTCAACTGGTGGTAATCCATTTGTCAGACAATTACATGCTTGGTACTATGAGAAGACTTTTTGGGGGTAAATGAGGCTAATATTGTCCAAACCTAGGTCAATTCTTGGTAAAAACTCTCAAAATTGGGTAATCAATCTATCCTCCCTCCTCAGCCAAGTAGCTCTATTGTTGGTAGTAGGGTTTTGCTAAATATGCATCGGAATCAGAAGAATCATTCTGTGGTCCCACCATCTGATTGGTTAAATACATAAAACCCTTTACCCCACGGGTTCGTCTTAGCTGCTATCAACTCACCATCTGCCCTCACGTTGAAGCGAGGAGAGTATCAAGAGATCTGATAGGTCAAAAGCTCATATCTCCTCATTTGGCTACTTCCAGCTTATAATGAATTTCTCGGCCTTCTCACTTTGGGCCTCATATTGCTTTAAATACTAAGCAGCGAGAAATTGATCAGGTTCTTTTACCCTGAAGGTTTACACCTAATAAGATATTATAAAAACCCATAATTTTTTAGTATTCAAGTTTCCAATTTTATTTAAAATGGTCTTAAAATCTCCCAAATCATTATAAGCAGCTTAAACTATTCTTACTCCAACCACTGCTAAATTGTTTAAATCTTGTGCAAAAAACACACGAGCATCATAAGAGCCAGGATTTCAACAAGTTGTGCTCACTACACTTTCCTATACACCACAAAATATAATAAAAAATGGAGGTTGGTGGGGAGAGTGACCCTCACAACCTCCCCGCTGCATCTGAACCAAGGCTAGCTGCTTTAAACAACAACTTTGGTGCTTTGTCTCGACTTAAAAAGCTTGAACAGCACCCTTTCAAGGCCCTCATGGGGCCTTCAATGTCATTCATAAAACCTCTCTTAGAGACTAGTTTACCCTAGGGAGGGCAGTATTGCCTCCTTTCTCTTCCTTTAAAAGTTGGTTATGGAAGGAACAACTAACCATCAGAAAATTAAGTACATACTTTACTGCTTGAGTCATTTGGCTCAGGAGATAATGGTTCTGAAAATGGCCACCCTTAGCACCTGGGCGAAGGTTAAATAAGCCCTCATTAGAGAATTGGGTCTATGATGAGTTTGCAAAGGAAAAACAGACCTTTATGTGCCTTATTCTGCAAAAGGGAGAAGCAATTGCCTCTTTTGTTATTCATTAGTATAGTGAAGCCCTTCCTCTAATGATTGCAAAAATGCTATCTCTAGACAGCACTATTTCTGCTATAAGCTGTATTGGCTCCTAGTCCCTCTTTGTCAATGCATATCTCGTCAGTCGAAAGCTCCTTCCAAAATGTATATGATATCAAGGAGGCCCTGCTAGCAGTGGCTAACTTTTATGAACATGATACTACACAAGGAGCTTTGAGAAAAGAAAATTTCTCTAACCCTCTAGCCTCTGTGATCGCTCTCTCAATATGGAAACCTGCTTTCTCAGTGCTGCAGCAGCTAGATGCTCCTCCACCACGTGAGGATAGCCATAGGATATTGGACGTTACAGGGCTGTGCTCCCCTCCATCTTCAGCTCTTAAAGGGCAGCCAGTGAAGTCGGTCATTCCTATACCTTGTTATCCTCTTTCTTCAGAGCGGCCTTCCCAAGTGCTCAGTTGTCACATCCCTCCAAGACGCTGTCTTTATCCCCCTCGGCCTCTCCTCTGGACGATCCTAGATCTAAATTCTGTGTCCATGGGGCTGCCTAAACCTCTATTTCACAGGACAACTCCAGAGTTGTTACAATCACAACGCCTCCTCCAAAAGTTAATAGTGCAGATGAGCGCCCCAGGCCTCCCTGCAACAATGGAAGCACTGCCTCTACCTCGCGTCCTATGGACTCCCTGACGTGCATTAATAACCCCTCCGATGACAAATCTGTTGGAGGTTGTAAGATGTCAGTTATTATGTTTTAGGAGCCCCAGTTGAAGTGGAAGTACCTGACAGTTTGAGCCCCAAGAGAGTTGGTATAGCTAGGATATCCCGCAGAGCCTATCTGAATCAGGTGCCAGGAGGATTTGAGGTTATTGATATTGCCAGTGACGCAAATCAGCTTATTGTCACGCTGATTCAATCCACCTATTGTGTTCATACCCTGCAGTATATCTAAGATAAAGGCCTTGAAACTTCCAAAAGGCTTGCTTTCATTCTCAGATAAAGGAGGTCCTAGCTCTTCCCCCAACCTGGGTGTAATCTTAACCAAGGTGGAGGTTGTCATCAACGGAGTACGCATCATGACATAATTTCACTGGATCTCATGTGAACGTTGTGTCATTTAAAATTAATAAATAAAATAAGCTTGACCAGACCTCGACTACACTCAAGAGTTTGGTAATGCTGTTCCTTCCAGCACTTGCACTATTGGTGCATACTCTTGTCTGCCCATCCGATTTGGAAAGCTCATCTTGTTGGCCCAGATGTGGCCTTGGGTAACAGTACCTATGATCTACTCATTAATACTTAGTTTATGCTCAATTATGAGGGGAACATCAATTTGAAGCAGGGCTATCTCTCACTGATTAACTGCGAGGCTTCCCTGATTCTGGCCAATAATAAACATAATAAAAAAAATACGCTTGCATACTTGAGTAACCCTCCTCCGCCTTATCCCTAAATTATACAATGGAGGGGAGGAATACAAAGAAGCTTCCAGAATTAGTGGACTCCCTAGAGGGCATTGCTTTATATGCTTCTGAAGAGTTTTTAATTAAAGCGGAGGAACAAAGGGTAATTGACACTAATTTACCTTACATATCCCCACAACTGTTTATTGCACCTAGCTAGCGTTGATGGTGTTAGTCCTCTAGAGCACATAGTATTGCCAGGCCTTCTAGACACAATCTATCAGCGACCTATCAATCTTCTGCTGTGGAATCTCATCAAAAAGGACATGGTTTTTAATAGGCATCTGGAGATTGGAAGAGGTCTGCTGATTCCCATTGAGGACATTAATCAAGTTCACTATTGAATCTATGGTGGATATGGGCTTACCCACTGACCAATCATTATGTACTCTTCCTACCGTTCATATTCTTATGAACTAACCCGGCTGAGCTTGGCTAAGTCCTCACTCTACTAAAGGCCTATTACAACATTTTCTTTAAATCTGATACCAACTATCAGCACATTAATGGTGACTCATACCATTGATGTTGAGGATGCTCATTCCCTCTGATATAAACTCTACCACGAATCAAAAGTTGAGGAACTAAAGATACTGACGGAACTCAAACATTTTCTGGACTCTGGGTTGCTTGTGCAAAGTCCTTGGTTGTCCCCTCTTTTACTGATAAATAATAAAAATGGACAATCAACCCCTCAGCCAAAATCACCCACCACAGTAGCTCCCTTTTCACCCAACTTCCTGAAGCCCGCAAAGAAGCTGAAGTTCTCCTCGCAGCTTTTGTTGAAACACTTTTCCATCATTATCTTGATGCAGAAGTGGAAAACTCCTACTACGCTGACCTCAGCCCCTACTATGCAGATGCCCCTACGCCCTGGCTCTCTGCTCTGATCTGGTACTGTAACTAACACCCCTTGATTGAGGTGGGTCTTTCTGAAAACCAACCCCTGACCCCTCCTCACCCTCTGCCATGGTGGGTTAAGCAGTTTCTGCTTCCCACCTGGTTAGTAGTTTGTTTTGCCGTTTTGAGTGTTGTGATTGGTACTGTCCATCCCCTGGTCGGCGTACCTCGAATAAATCATAATAATAAAAATGGAGGTAAACGGGTAGTTATGGGCTACTAAAAACTAAACCTCACAAAAAAGGATAGTTATCCTATCCCCCGTATTGATGACGTTCTGGCCCAACTCTTTGGATCCAAGTTCATTTACGCTTTGGAGTTGAAAAGTTGGTATTGGAAAATGGATCTTTCTCCTCAGGATCCGGAGAAATGTGCCTTTATCTTCAGCGATAATCTATTCCAACCCACTCGTCTACCTCAGGGTTGTGCAATGTGCCTGCAACTTTTTAGTGGGCGATGGATCACATGATCCAGGATCCTAAGCTGAATTTTGTTATCGTCTACCTCAATGTCATCACAGTTTTCTCCAAGACTTTCAATGAGCAACTCACGCACCAAAAGGATGTGTTCCAACACTTTCAGACATATAAACAAAAAGGAGCCTCAAAAACTTTTCTTTCTCGTTGCAAACACTTTTGCAACCCATTCAATTCAAGACTAAATCTAGTTTGATAATCTCATAGAGGGGATTAGTCTGCGCCCATGTCTGGGAGCAGTTGGGCAAGCAAGGCAAGAGGAGCAGGCGGAAGGCCCGCGGCCTCTAACGTTTGAAAACGCCCTGGAGAATCCGGCGGAATAGAAAAAAATCTAAAAAAACTGGCGGTCACAATTTCCCCGGAGATACTCGCGTGGCAAGCATGATGCAACCAGTACATTAACACGCCACATTCCCAGCCACTTTTGTCGGTGGAATTCGGAGTCCATGTGTATCTGGACATCCAAAAAATGGCCCTATGGGAAAAATTTTGTGAAGATGTACACAAAATTTTCCCGACCACAGTGTATGTTGCACCTCACTCCATGTCACGCGGTTGGTTGGACCTAGGTTTTGAAAGCAAATTAGCAGCAGACAAGGCTGCAGCGGTGCGCGTAGTGGTTGACCTCCCCGAAGGGCAATGGGTCGTCGAAACTAAATGCACCAGATGGACAAAATCAAACCAAATTTTCCTCACGTTTGACTTTTTGCCTACTACGGTAAAACATGACATTTTGGAGCAACACCTGAAAGATGGTCTCGCTATATATGGCGAAATACAATCTTTTGAAATGCAACATTTCATGCTGATGCCATACCTGTGCACTGGCAAAGCCATTGCAGTTCTGACCCCAACTGAGGAGATTGCAAAGGACCTAACCCAGATCCCGCACTCCACCTTTATTGACATCGCAGGGCACACCACCCACCCATTCCGGGTAACTGTGGACAGCGCGCCCCCCATTTGCACCCACTGTGACACGTTCAGCCATAAGGCACACGCATGCCCCATTAAAGAGGGCGTTACATTCCAAGAGCACCCCTCGGCGGCCATGGCCAGCGGAGAGGCGCACTACGAACCAACTGCAAGCACCAAAGAGGCTTTCCCGTGGGAACACAAGGCTGCTACCTATTGGTAAAGCCAATCTCCCCGCAGGAGTGGAAGAAGGCCAAGCAGGCCCGTAGGACTGCGGCCAAGGAAGCAGCCAAGGTCACCACCACCATCCCACACTCACAACGCCAGGAGGACATGGAGACCTTCGTGGCAGAAGCAACTCAGGAATCCATCACCCAATCAGATTGGGAGGCCCAAGCCAAATGGGCCACTCAATCCGAGGATCCAATGGGAGATTTGATCTCACCCAATCGCTGCACCCAAGCCCCGGTTGAAACTGACTTGGGACCTATCCCAACCAAAAATTTTTTTGCCCCACTTGACGGTGCACCGAACTTATCCGCACCGCAAAAAATTCGTCCGACGTTGGGAAAACAAAAAGCGAAGGCCAAAGCCAACGTGACTCTTTCCACAAAAATTAACAAAAACCCTGATAGCGTTGCTGCTAATACCCGCGCTGCTGTGAAAGCCCGTGGGGACCTGGAAGAGGCTGGTGGGCCAGGGGGCCCACCCCCTCACACCTAAGGTGCGATGGGGGAAACCTTCACTCTAGGGACGCTGAATATCGCCAGACTCAAGGCCTCCCCGTCCCAGGCTAGGAAACTGAGTTTTTTACAAAATAATTTACCCGTGGATATCCTGGCCATCCAGGAAACCCACTGTCCATGAGGTTCCGAGGATGCTTGGAAAACAATGCTCCTACCATCCCTATCCTTTTGATCAAAGCACTGTGGGGTGCTAATTTGGAAAAACAATTTTTTCAAATTTACATCTTCAGAAACATTCCTAAATGACCGAGTGCTCGTTGTCACCTTCTCATGGGCCAATGTTGCACACACAATTGTCAACAATTACACCCCAAACGGTGCACAAGAGCGTTGGGAATTTTTCTCATCAGTCAAATCCCTCCCGCTACCCCCCAATTCTTTCCTAATCGGTGACATGAACTGTTGGCTAACCTCACCAATGGACTGGTGGCTGCCCTCACCCCACGCCCCACAGGGTCACGTAGAACTACGCATTCTAAAATCCACCCTTAGGTTAATGGATGCGCTGCTGTGACATGCCCCACTGCTCGAAAACATGATGCGTCCCCATATCCACAACAGCCAATCAAGGTCCATGACCCGCATTGACCTTATTCTAGTGCCGGCGAAATTCCAACCCCACATCTTTCACTTCAAAACAATGAAAATGGAATTCTCCAACCACCGACTGGTCTCAATAACATGCCACTTACCCATCACAGTTGCAAAGGCCCCACATTGGTGCAAAATCCCCCCCCAGAGCTTGCGTCGCCAGGATTTTCCATGTGGGTGGAAGAGGCAACTTTGGCAAAATCATTTGTTGCACCATTTTGCACAGACCCCATTTCCACATGGGCAACTTTCAAAAAAGACACCATCTGCCACTATCGCCATCTCTCATCCAGACGCTCACGAGCCACATCAGCAGTTATATTGCACATGCTGGTGGAATTGGCCCACTTGGAGTCCAACATTCTAGCCTCAGGATATAGCCCTGCATGGGGCCAGAAGTGGGCAGAGGCAGCAGCCCACCTCAACGCACTTGAAAGGCAACACAAACATCGGGTTTGTGTCCAATACAGGGCCACACACATCACTAAAGGCGACAAGTGCACCGCATACTTCTTCAAAAAAATTTTGCACCACGCCAGAGCGTGGCCTGCACACAGGTGCAAAGATCGGATAATTCTATTGTGGACACACCGGCCAAAGTGGCAATCGAAATGCAAAGATATTACTCCAAGTTATACCGAGCTGAACCAATTCAGCTGGCCAAAATGGCAGAATTTCTCAACAGAGCTCATATCGCACCATTTTCCGATACCCGGAAATAATGAATTTAATTACTCTGAATGAATTATGGACTACCATTCGCGGTGCGCCAAACTGAAAATGCCCAGGCCCAGATGGCATTCCATATGAGTTCTACAAAAAATATTTTAAATACATATCCCCATTGCTGCTAGCCTCACTCAACCAAAGCCTGTTGGAAATACGCCTCCTACCAGGAGGACATGAGGCTTTTACAGTCACACTCTTCAAGAAAGGGGATAGGCTAGACTTAGCCAACTGGCGCCCCATTTCTCTAACAAACACAGACACCAAAATTTTAACAAAAATCATGGCTAACCGTTTAGGGACTGTAGCATCTGCCACCATCTCTCCAGAACAATTCAGTTTCACCCCCAGAAGGTCGATTTGGGATAATGTGCACTCTGTGGCTAATGTGTGTCAGTCCACAGCCTCTGGGGCACTTGTATTCTTGGACCAACAAAAGGCCTATGATAGAGTAAACTGGGAATACTTAGGGCCTGCCTCCAACAATTCCGCCTACCTCCCCGCTTCATTAACTGGGTGATTGCTCACGGAATCTGCAACAATGGCAGTGCGCGGCCCAGGTTTCCTAACGGAAGTAGTCCATCCTCAAGGGGCCTGCGACAAGGGGACCCCCTGAGCCCACTCTTATACAACTTCAGCCTTGACCCACTACTGCGAAATGTGAATGCCCAACTCACTGGGGTCCATGTGCCAGGCCAAACCCCAGTCAAGATGATGGCATTTGCAGATGATTGCGTGGGGGTGTCTAATAATAAAGATGCACGCGCACTTGAAGCCCTCATCCAGGAATATTCCCGGGTAAGCAACGCGGCACTGAACGCCTCCAAAACTGAAATCATCCTCCTTGGTCGGTTTCAGAACTGCTGGGCCCCAGCAAGTAGTTCCTAACCCAGCCCAGCTGCTCGCCTAAGTCCACGCCTTACTAACTCAACACACACCGCTCCACTGGTGCTCCCCTTTGTGCCGCGACCTACCATAGGACTGGTACGCCATCTGGGCGTGTGGTTGGAGGCAGGAGGATACGCGTCAGCAGTAATGGAGGGCCATATACTGGACAACGTGACGAAGCGAATCGCCTCTCTCAGAGCCCACCCTACTACCCTCACTGGCAGGGTTGTTCTTGCCAACTCTATGCTCCTATCCAAAGTCTGGTTTGGAGCCCACGCCATCCCCTTCTCCCCAAGCTTCTTCAAATCCCTGTATGCTTTGCTACAAGGTTGGCTTTGGTCAGGCCGCCCTCCACCAGTACAGCTAGAGGTCATGTTTGGCCCTCATCATCATGGTGGAATGGGCCTACTTGACTTCAAAGCCCATACCGCCAAGATCCTAGGCACCTGGATTGCGGCCGTCACTGCTCCTACACTCCCATCCCAACACTGGTCCCGCGCGGCCCACTCCAACTTCTCCCGAGCCTTGGGCCTCAACAATCCATCAAACCCCCACTCCCTGATGAAATACCTCGCATCACACACATCAGCCACAGGTCCTCACGGGACCAAAACCCACTACAAACGAATCCTACTCTCCATGCGAAGCGCAGAGTGGAGAATTCGTATTAGTGGACATACAACCCAAAGAGGCCGCCTCTCTCCTCAGTTCACACAAGAGGTACAGGGGCTACCCATCCATGATGGCGTGATCCCCATTCGACCCCAAGTCCTATTCAGGGTGGACTACCTGGACATGATGGACATCCCTTATTCCACTGAGACCCAGAAGACTATCTGGAAATACGCACACCATCCTCTGTTGCAGCCTCAAGTCCGTTCCCATGTGTGGCGCTGCCTGAGGCGGGTGTATCGTACAGCTGAGCGCTCTAATGCTTTACACTCATCCTGTGTCGTGTGTGGCCAGTATGGAACGCTGTTTCACCGCCTGGAGAAGTGTCCCACCTCTAAAGTAATATGGCGCGAAGTCCAACGTCTGCTAGGCCAGGATCAAACACATCCCTTCAGTCTGTCAAGAGATATGTTTGCTTCATCAATGGCCTCCCCCTCCCACCCTCCCTTCGTGCTCTGGTGGTTGCAATCTCCATGTGGACTATCCACACGATTGTCTTGGATGCCATCGCCAGATCCATCCCCCCTCCCTGAAGCTGTCCACAGATTCCGGTCTCATTTGGTGGATCACTTTCAAGCGTGGATGTTTGGATATCTCCCACCACGTCGCCGGCAGCTGGTCTCCTCCTGGTTCCCAGTCTGGTTCATCAAATCAGACCCCTTCCTCTACATGTGCTCAATAGTGGCTACGCCCCCTACACACGTTCCCTCCCCTTCCCATAAGTGGCGTTCCTGCTGGCAACAAGAGATAGCATCGCTTCTCTGGGGTGCCTCACCTGGTACTGAGTTTTGTCTCGTCTGAGTCATATTCGGAAGTGTTCGTCCCATGGTTGGCCTTCCCCGCAATAAATTTAAATTAAATTTATATTTAAACAAAAAGGAGCCTCAAAATGTAATTTTTTCGGAAGAAATTTAATTTTTTTGGACACGCCACCTTACATGATGGGACTCCTCTAAAAGGTAAGGTTGAAGCTATATCCAAGATGCATGCTCCCAAAGCCCTTTTTCGCCATGCAGGTATTTTTGGGCATGATGGGGTATTACCATCAACTCATCCTAAATTCGCCCAGCTTAAAGAGCCACTCATCCGCCTCTTGGTAAAAATTACTCCTTTCCATTGGGGTGGAGAACAAAAGGCCGCGTTCAAGACCTGGAAAGATCATATTGCAACAAAAGTCTATCCGCCACCCTGACTATGGAAACCCTAAATGTTGTTCACAGATGCCTTTGATTACGCCGTTGGAGCTAGCTTGGCTCAATTGGATGAACATGGGGTCGATCATCCCATGCCCTATTTCAGCAAAATGCTGTAAAATGCTGAACGCAACTACAGTGTCCCTGAGAAGGGTTGTCCCGCTGTACTACTCGCTGTTAATTACTATCAGCCATTCTTATATGGGACTTCATTCAAAGTATTTGACAAATCACGCATCTTTGAAATGGGTTCAGAGTATGGAAGATCTCATGGGATGGTTGTCTTGTTGGGCTTTGAAGAACCAATATTACGATATGACAATTAAGCATTGGGCGGGAACTTGCCATATGAATGCTGATAGGTTGCACAGCTGCCTGTCCTTCACTTAGACAATAGTGAAGCTGAGAGATACACGACCTCCTAATGATTCCTGACGCATGGACTGATAAAGATAAACCAATGCAGAAGATGCTAGCTCGGCACTCCTGAAACACCAAAGTGGAGAGTGAGAAGTTATACAAGAAAGTAGGGGTCACCTGGCTGCCCTATATCCAGCCGTCAGAGTGAGTACCTGTGATCCTGGAGTTACAAACTATCATGTCCATGGCGGATACAAAAAACCTACAATTGTTAAAGAACGATACTATTGGGAGAAATCATGGAGACCATAACTGAGGTCCTGGATGCCTGTTGTCATGTAAAAAGCAATATAGCCTCAAGACAAAGTATCAATACCAACCTACCACCTCTCAACAGCCTTTCCACAAGATAAGCTTAGATGTGGTGGTCCCTCTATCCCAGACTAATGGGGAAATCAATATATCCTAGTAGGGTTTGATCATCTTGCCAAATGGGTCAAAGCTGTGGCTCTTTCTGCTAAGCTCAGAAAGCTATCACCACGTTTCTTCATTAGCATATTTTCACCCAAATGGATGTCAATATGTCAATCTCTGCAACAATGGGAAATATTTCAATTATAGAGTGGTAAATGTTCTAGATACTTCAATAGGGAACAACAGCTCTTTTCAGCCCCCTATAACCCTTCTCCAAATGGTACTTTTAAAAGAGTTAATGGAACCCTGTTCTCCAGACTATGAAAGATGGCAAATTCAGACCCTCTTCACTGGAATCTATACTTACTCAATGCCCTCATGGCCTAATATATAAGTTACCAGTGGATCCTCACAATGTCTGCTTTCCAGGTGCTGTAAAGTCAAGAATCTGGGGTGCCAGCCTTGTTAGCCAAAGATATTTTCTCTGCTAGGACTGACCCTGAGAAAGCCATGAAAATGTTAGCCCAGCGCCTCATATAATTACAATTAGAGGCTATGACAAATTTGGCAAAGACTTTCACTAAAAGAGGGCCAAGCAGAAAATGAGCTCTAAATCCCTTTTCCTTTCTTCAAAATATCAGTCTTGGTGTTGGTCTATGTCAATTGATCACTCCTAGAAGTGAAAAGCTCAGGTCTATCTGGGAAGGTCTTTTTGTAGTCACATATAAGCGAGAAAATGAGTACTCCATCAAATCTCTTTGCTTCTGCAGTTACCATCACCTGGGTCCATGGCTGGTTCTTGCACCTATATTCTCCCCTACCAGTATTAAGGAAGTAATGTCAGACAATTACATGTATGGTACAGTGAGAAAAATGCTTTGAGGGTAAATGAGGCTAATATTGCCCAAAAACCCTGGTTTTCTCTCGGTAAAACTTCTCAAATTGGGGTAATTCTTCTATCAATTTCTTTTGGCCAAATAGCCCTATTGTTGTTAGTAGGGTTGCGCTGAACCTGTTGCGGAATCAGGGGTTTCATTCTGAGGTCCTCCATCTGATTGGTTTAGGTATATAAAATTCTTGGCCTCAGGTTCATCTTACCTGATATCAACCCACAATCTACCCTCCCGCTGAAGCGAGGCAATTCTTAAGAGATCTAGTAGTTCAAAATCTCATATTTTCTAATTCAGCTACTTCCAGCTTATAATGAATTTCTCGCCCTTCTCATTTCAGGCCTCAGATTGCTTTAACTACTAAGCAGCGTGAGATTACTAGGGTTCCTTTTAACTTGAAGGTTTACGCTTAAATAAAAAATATAAATTCATATTTTCCTAGTATCTAAGTTTACTATTTTTATTTCACAATCTGTGTTAAAAATACACCAAATCTTCAACAGCAGCTGAGAGTTTTGATACTCTAAACACTAATGAATTGGTTAAACCTTATGAAAAAAGCACCTCAGCATCATAGGAGCCAGGATTACAACACCATTACCATCTGATGTCCACCATCCTCCTTTTTATAAGCAAAAAAGCGAGGCCCAAGTTTATGTGAGGGCTAGATCAATCTGCCATCCAGGAGCTGCTTCTGTTCCTTCATCTCTTAGGATTCTTCATCCTTAGATTTCTAGTAGGTCTGAGCACAGATTAGAAAATAGTCGCCCATAAGCACTCTATGCTGTACACCTTTTGTCATCATGTTAAAATTTCTGAACTTTTTTTATATATGTTATATTACTCTTTGATTAAAGCATCCACTTGACGCTGATGCTCAGAATTGAGGGATTCAAAAATCTTTATTTCTACTTGGGTGATGGTCGTGTCCTCTTTGATCCAATTATCTTGCACATTTCTGCACCCAAAAACAGATTCAACTTGATCTTTGGTAGAGTCCAATCATGTGAAATGGGTTAATTTTAATATAAAATATGTGTAGGACTAATCTTAGTCATCAAAAATGTTTAGGACCCCTGATAAGCAAGATCTAGAACCCTGTGGGCAGGTAAGAGACTTGCATATGACCAGATTAGATTTCCAAGAATATTCAACAATTGATTTGACAGAATGGTAACTTGGATACTAGTTTCCACCAGTATTTGAGATTTTAGGGTACAGTAACTCAGTTGTTTTATTATATACGAGAATTCCTTCTTGATCCTCAGCACTAAAAATAGCAGTTTAGTTTTTGGCTAACTAATCATTACTCTACCTGCTCAGATGAAGTACAAATGTTCTAATAAACAACTCCTGGGTTTTTTCTTTCTTCTCTTTGGGGATTCTTAAACAACTGGGTGCAATATCCTAGGATAGAAAAATCTAGGCCCTTATGACTGATTTTGGTGTTGATATCAATAAGCTATTATGTGCCTATGAGAAGAGTAAAACCATCATTCTCTAGCACATTTCTGGAGCTAACAAAACC
Organism: Massospora cicadina; assembly: GCA_022478985.1. NCBI lineage: Eukaryota > Fungi > Entomophthoromycota > Entomophthoromycetes > Entomophthorales > Entomophthoraceae > Massospora > Massospora cicadina. The sequence continues at coordinate 182,278 of JAKSZP010005325.1, forward strand.
AGGAAACAAACTAAAGTGGTAGGAAATATTATGCACTCAGATATTGGTTCCAATGAACTCCTGCAGTCCCATAATCCAATATGTGGTTTTGATTCAGCAAGACCTTTATCCATTCTTAGACAAGGAGAAATGATGTTAATAGGCAATTTGGTATTGATTATGGCCAAGATTTTCACCTTATGGATAACTACATCAACATGGGTAACCTCAGCGCCAAAATGGGTGATCAGCTAAATTTAATTCCTGGAGTAAGTGGTATGATAGGAGCAGAGTAAAAAGTATCTAGACCTTTATTTGAAATTGCTGATTTCAGGACATCCACAGCATCAGGCTGTGATAGGACGTAATGTTCAGAAAGTAATTCAAAGGCAGTTAAGGGATGAGGCGCAGAGCCGTCAGCTTAAGGTGTCTCACACCCTAAGCTGACTCTGCTTTTACCACTGCATCAGCAATTTTCTTCCAATAGAAAAAAATTCTGATGACCAAAAATTCCACATTGAGAGCAAGGGTCACGTCAAGGTTTAGATATTTGGAAATTTCCTGCTGAGTTATGTGAGGTTGGGTCCCTTTGTTAGGTGTTTGACGCACCTCCAGCTCATGCAAATCCATGATAGATTCCTTGATACCAAGTATTAATTTGAAAAGCTTCTTTGAATTCTGGAAGTTTAGTATGAGAGTAGTACTGTGTTGAAATGTTGAGAGGATGGTGGTGATGACATTATACGAATTAGTTTTATTGCAGGATGTGAGGGCCTGAACTTAATTATAAAATAGCTCAGAAAACTCACTATCTGTTTTTCCTCATTTAAGATGGATCTGCATGAATTCTGTTTACAGGTTAGACAGTAAGTATATTTCTTCTTATAAATTCTTTGATAATGGCGTTCTTTAGCTCCTCTTAATAATACACTCTTTGAAGTATGATATCATGATCTTGGATCTTATATTTTAAGACAGGTTTGTATGCAATGGCACTCTGGGCGATCTTTAACGTGTTTAATCACATTTTCATATGGATAGAGATAAGATAGGATGATATTCAGTCCCAGGCACATACTTCTCTATAAATGTGGGTTTAAAAATCCAACAGGCTCATAGAGAACATAATAGCCTGAGAAAGAGGCTAGTCAGACTTAGTTGGCTCAGTGGTTCCTTAGGTGGTTTGGTGATAGCGCCATAAAAGACCTGACAGGGGTACCAGTATTGAGTTTTTTATATTTTTAAGGCCGAGTCCTTTGAAACGTGCACTTTATTAATCTCTATATCTCCAGCAGTATCTCCTAGTAGAATTCATGTCACTAGGGCAAATCTCTTGTAGGAAAGAGGTTTTCATCATGGCAAATCTTTGCTAGAGCGCAGGTAATATTCTTGGACAATGCTAAGCAATCTCTAGTAAAACTAAGTATAAATTGTGACCATGACCAAGTATATCTATAATTGTTAAGATTCCCAGACATTTATAGCTTTTTAGAATTCCACGATTGAGTAGGGCATGACGATTTTCAGAACAATATGTCAGAATGGGGAGGATTCTGGTGTATATATTCTTTTCTAATTGATATGGCAGATTCAGGATATCTATGAATGGCAAGACCTTTATCAAAAAATTTAGCGGATTCAGAAGTAATTTAATATGTTAATTTCTCGTTCTGGATTTCATTTTTCATTGTGTTTTGGGTAGCTTCCACAGTAATGGGTCTTCATTTATTAAACTGCAAAATATCTCAAATGCGAATTTCATCTGAGCTAGAGCAAATTCCATCATTCTTGAACAATAACTTTATCCAATTTTGATCTTTCATATTTAGAATGTACTACCATAGTTATGTAGTGTCCCAAGGAAAAATTGGATTCCAATTGGGATGTGCCATACACTATAGCTTAAATGTGGAGAAGGTACTCAATAAAGTTATTAAAAACTGTAGTTACTATTAGCCACATACATAGCTAATTCCTACGTTGGTACTGACTACTAATATCTTTAAGAGTATGATATCAGATACCATGGTATCAGGCATGACTGGAAGAATATCAGCCAATCAAATTCTCAGTGATAAGTAATATTTAAACTGAAAAAGAGTTAAAAAAAATCCCATTGATCAACTATACAAAAAACTTGTATTTGGTAGCTCAACTCAATACTGGAAAAATACCATTAGACAGACTTATGGTCAAGATGCCACAAGATATTACCCTAACTAGCTAAAGAAAAGAGTCATCAATAAGTCAGGCAACCACTGCATCAGATGACATACATGGCAGTATTTTAAGATATACATAGAAAGGTAGGAACAGAATCTGCCTAATGATCAGCTTAAGTAAAACAATTTGCACCCAATTTTGGTCATTCTAAAGCACTCTAACTAACATCAGAAAAATTCTATAAAGGCATTTTTAAATCTGGAATTCATCACCTGACCAAGAGATTCTCTTCATAATTTCCCTTGCCATTAATTTTATTAAAAATATCTTTCTTTTTGGGCTTATATTGTTATATGTAATCTATAAAAACCCTAATTTATACTATAATAAAGTAACGCCATTTCATTTATATCTCCTTGAAGTATGTTGACTTCACTAAGTCCTTTTTCCAATCTTACTATAGGATGGATAATATTGTTGACAGGACCTAAGCTTGACTTGGCAACCTCAAAAATTAAATAGAATACTTTTATGAATTTTAGAATGCTTAAGTATTGACTGTTGGGCATCAGAGGAAAAGCACCTTCAAGCCATTTATAAAAGTAGAGGCCTATGATCCTGTAAGGAGGAAAAGAGTGGGTCAATGGTTATGTTGAAGAGGATTGGGCTCAGAGGGTCCCCTTGCTGTGGAACTTGTCTGCTTGGCAGTGCAGTTGTTAATCCTATTGGCGATAGGACTTTGGTGTGTAGCTTATCGTAGAGCGCCAGTATCCAGCACCTATCCATTACATAGATGTAAAAGCGATGTAAGGAAGTATTGATGTACTCTAAGCAACACCCTCATAATCCTTATCCTTGTCCATATCCAAGAACCATGAATCCATTTGTCCTACAGGAGTTAGCTGTCAAACCCGTTTATAAGTCAATATAATTATTTATTTTGACCTCACCAGGATAGAACCATTATGGAAAGGATTTAGGCGAGGCAACACCCATGCAATGTTGCAGTTGGTCGTAAGCTTTGTAAAAAGCATGTGTTCGCGTTTATCAGTGCTAAAAGAAGTCAGTTCATTAGGTTCTCATGGTCCAACTTCTCTAATGAGGTTTGTGATTGAGCCTCTGGAGCCAGTGAGTACCTCGCAATTTGACAATAGTGCAGCAAAAAGGTCGCGGAGGTTTTGGCTACCAACGCAGTTTTCATAAGGACACCTCGCAATGTGTACTGTCAGGGCCTAAGACTTTAATCCATGAAGATTTGAGAAGGGTCATCATCAATATTAGATATCTTGGAGCTGGGAGAGCCCAGTTTTTCTGTGGGTCGATGGCAGTGCTGAAATTTTCCACGTGAAGTCCTAGACATCTGATGGGTCCACCACGTAGGCTTGGAATATTGTGGATTAGAAACGGTGCAGTTGAAGAATTATTGCATCCTTATCCGTCATCATAGTGGTAATATTCAGTGCAGTGATATACTGTGCTGGTGACTAAGCTTTTTACTTTTGTGAGATGAGCAGTTATGAAATTTTAACTAAGCTTGTTAAAAATATAATAAAACGTTTTCTGTTTATTCTTCTATAGTGTTATTTGAAAGGAGTGCTTCCTGCGCCGCTTCTCAGTATTTCAATCACCTTATAGAGGAAAAAATGCTGGGATGTATGAATTATGTTTCTATATCTGGCTTCACAATTTTACTTGTGAAATGAGCTGAAGTCATCAGGATTTGTCACAGTTGTAAGGGATGTAGGTATTTTTTTCCTTAGTAGCTCCCATATAGCAATAAAGTTGGACGTATGTGGTAGGGGAGTGAGATAGTTCTGGATATTTTTGATTAATTGTCCTTTTTGAAAGGGTGGTGAGAATTCCTGGGGCAACCATTGGCCAAAAATGTATGCAATGATCTGATTGTAATGGTGAGGACAACGGTGAGAAGTATGCAATCTCACATGGTGCTATTTTGGTAGATGATAGAGGAGACATGACCAACCAGCAAGGATCCAATAAGTGCCATGTCTATGACTAATGCTGTCTGGAAGGCTACTATTTAATAATGTATTCTGGCCATACAACCAGTGCTATATGCGAAGGAGGCAATGCATTAGTTAAGCCGATGTAATGGAGTTTTTTATGTCAAGCGTATCCTTTTATCCTATGTTACATAATGGTAAGAGTCTCAGACGAAACTTAATGTTGTGTTCAAACCCTCCATAAGGATGGTGTTATGATGGAGAATGAGTTGAGCGAACTCTTCCAGGAGCAGTTTTTTGTTCCTGACCTGCGTTGGGTAAGTAGATGCTCACATCACTTAAGGAGAAATTTAGTGGTTGAGATTTTGGTCAGTTGATGCGGCCACCTAGAAGTTATGAGAAAGATAGGGCTCAAACCATTGATAAAAGGTAAGGACGAAATGGGTTCTCCAAATGATTAGCCTCCACAAAGTTGTTTATTAAACCCTAATTAGGATTTTCCCACTGTTTTATAGAGTTAGCATTATATTTAAATGAGAAAAGTTTCCAATTAAGCTAGCTTTCCTAACTAATTTTTAAACTATCAGACAGGAGGTTCTGACTTAACTTTAATTGATAAATCATAGTTACTTTAATTATTTTAGGCTTTAAAAACTATTGGGGAAGATACCAGATAAACTTTTTTTATTTAACTGAGGTAAGCCGACCAGGGGATGGACATTACCGAATATATGTGAAGCTAAGAGAATAACTAACAAATATAAAAATTGGGCATCCCAGGGTACTCAAGTTACCCCTGTTGCCAGCGGGACTTCCAGGTATGGGGGTTGATGCGCTACTCTGAGGGGGTTTCCCCTACTATGAAGCAGGTGTGAAGGAAAGGATCTTTGTGGAGGAACCAGAGTGGGAACCATGATTCTATGAGCGCTTTTTGTCTTGATTTCATATAACCATATTGTTAGGCTTGGAAGTGCTCTAGTAAGTGTACATGGAATCTGTTAATAATCCCATGAATGGTTGGGACCGTGCCCTTGAACGCATCTAATGCAATTGTGTGTATTGTCCACATTGCAATGGATATTATTAGGGAGCGGAGGGTAGATGGGATTGGTGACTCAATCTGGAGCGCAAAGATACTTTTTGATATCGAGAATTCCTGTTCGTTTTGAATCTTGAGCAGGCGTGCGACTTCCTGCCATATAGCTTTGGTTGGGGGGCATGTTTCTAGGCGGTGATGTAGGTATCCCTCCCCTCCACATACTGCACATGTTTTGTGGAGGGAGTTAGAGCAGTCCGCCATCCTATAGGTCCTTCTCAAACAGCGCCAGGCGTTTGCTCTTATCCTTGGCTGAAGGAGTGGGTGGTGTGCCATTTTCCACATTGCTTTCTGTGTGGTTAAATCATAGGGAATGTCCAGCATATCTAGGTATTCTATATTAGCTATGCTTGGAGTTGTTGCGAGCATATCCCTCTGGGGGTGGTTTTCTGGGTTTCTTAATTTGAATTGGGGCTGGGTCTTCCCCTTCCCTGTATAGTACTCATGTTCTCTATGGTCCATCCCATATGGCGGATAGTTCAGAGGATATGTTTGAAATGAGGGGAGGTTCCATGTGGACCCATTGCAGTGGGTGCTTGGCAAGGTATGAAAGTAGTCTGGGTGGACTATGTGGGTTGGTTAATTTGAGCGCCTGTGCAAAGTTAGTCCTTGCTGCTCAGTACCAATGTTGTTGCGGGAGGTCTGGAGCAAGGATTTCCTTTATCCATGTACCTAGGATGTGATTGGCATGGCTCTCAAAATCTATTAATCCCATGCCTCCGCTTGAGCGTGGGCCATATTGTGTTTCCATCCGTATAGGAGGGTGAGAGCCAGGCCACAGCCAGCCCTGGATAAGCGCGCGAATTGAGGTTGTAAAGGTAGGTGAGAAGGCTATCGCATGGGCCTGGTACCACAGTATTGGGAGGATGAGCGAGTTAGCAACTGTAACTCGTCTTGTTAGTCCTGGGGTTCTCCCCTTGAGGGAGGCTACGCGTTTGGATACCCGTTGTAACAGTTACTTTCCATTGTCTCATTAGCATATCCCCATGATTCTAGCCAGATTCCAAGGTGTCGGACAGGAGTGGTGGTGGGAGGTGTTGCAAAGGGTAAAATGATTGGGTTTTTTCATTGAGTGTTAGTGTGAGGTTCGGATGTTGTGGCCCAATTTTTTGTGTATTTGCCTAAGAGGATGATTTCTGTCTTCCTTTTGTTGAGCGATTCATTGCTCACCTTGGAGTATTCCTCTAGCGTGCATTCCAGCTGTCGGGCATCTTGATTGTTTGCTATACCTGCTACGCAGTCATCTGCAAAGGCCAGTATCTTGACTGTTGGTTGTCCTTATGTGGTTATCCCCATGAGACGTGAGTCAGTTACTCGGAGGAGTGGGTCAAAGCTGAAATTTTATAGCAGTGGGCTTAGGGGATCTCCTTGTTTGAGCCCTCTGTGTGGTTTGATCTTGTTTGTTAGGAATCCAGGGCCACATACAGCCATGGTTGCAGATTCTGTTAGGAGCATCGCCCATTTTACGAATCTTGGTGGGAGTTTTAAGGCATGTAGACATTATTTTAGGTATGGCCAGCTAACACGGTCATACGCCTTTTCCTGATCCAAGAAGACCAGGGCACCTGTTGTTTTGGATTAGCAAATATTTGAAACAGGGTGAATGTTGTTCCAGATTGAACGCCCTGGTATAAACCCAAACTGGTTAGGTGACAGGACGTCAGATGCTATTGCGCCTAATCTGGCTGCTAAAATTTTTGTTAGAATTTTTGTGTCAGTATTGGAGAGTGCAATTGGGCGCCAGTTGGCCAAGTCCAACTTGTCACCCTTTTTATACAAAGTTATAACATATGATTCATGACCTCCTGGTAATAGCGTGTTTCCAACAAACTCTGGTTCATTGACGCCAATAGGAGAGGGGCGATTTGTTGAAAATATTTTTTGTAAAATTCGTAGGGTATCCCATCAGGCCCTGGGCATTTCCTATGTGGTGCACCGAGAATTGTTTCCCAAAGCTCCTCTCGTGTAATAAGGGATAGTATATTGTAATTCAGTGGTGTACTTTGTATCTCGGCAGTTTGAATAAATTTTTTATTTTTTGTGGATCTGATGGCATTTCGCAATATAATTCAGTGTAATAGTGATGTACTTCCGCCTTGACCTCCTCAGGGTCAGTTGCCATGGTGCCATTGGTCTTGCGGACCTGTGTGCATGTGGGCTGGTTTCTGTGGGAGTGGAATTGGCGGAAGAAGTATGTCAAACAGGTTTTGCCTTCCTTTATGAACTTACCTTTGTTCAATACTTTGATTCTGTGTTGGTGTTCAAAGATGAGATTGTTAAGTCGTGTGAAATTTCTGCCCATTTACATCCCCAATTAGGGCTATAGCCATGTATTGGAGTATTTATTTCCAGGTGGTCTAGTTCCGCCATAGTACACTTGATTGTGGCTGTGTCTACGGTGTACTTGCATGATGCAGTATGTCAGGTTTTGTTGATTATATCTTTTTTTGGTTTTCCCATGTTCTGATGGGATCCAAAGTGAATGGGGCTGTGAATTCTGGGTTCATGGCCTTTTGTTCAACCCAGTTGGATACCTCGGAAAATTCTATATTTTCTGGGTGAAGCTTTCTCCAAGGCGACACCTGTGTGTGGGATTGGGTTGGCGCTAACTGCACCGTAACTAATCGGTGGTCAGAAAAATTGATCTTTTTTGTTATAAATTTGGAGATTCTTGAGTGGTGGGATTGCTGGATGAGGATGTGGTCAATACGACTCATTGATATGAGCACTCCCTCGTGTATGTTGGGTCTCATCATGTGGTGAAGGAATGGTGAATTGGGGGGAAGAGCATCCTGTAAGCCAAGAGATGCCTTCATTGTGCGATATTCATTGTGTTCAGGTGGGTATCCCCTGGGATTAGGCCATTGATCTGTATCGGGGTTATTTCAGCAGTTGAAATTGCCTAACATGATGATATCTGGTGGGAGGGTGAGAGTAGAAAAGTTTTCAAAATGTTTTCTCTCAGTTGCAGTGAACGGTGCATAGATACATGCTAATGAAATTATTTCATCTTGGCATGTGATTGTTGCTACCAGGACTTGACCGTGCAAGTGTGATGATGAGTTTGGAATTTCTAAATTTTTTGTTGTTTTGAATTATCACCCCACAGTGAGATGTCCATACTGATTGTGATGGTGCGACCCTGGTTGACCAGGATTCTTCTTCCCCTTGTAGGCAGTGGGTTTCTTGGATGGCTAAGATGTCTATAAGAGGTTTTCGCAGGAATGCCAGCTTTTTTGGCTTGGGACGTATGAGCCCTGGCTCCCGCGATATTTAGCATCCCTATTGACAATGAGGTGCCTGCGGCGCCTCAGGAGCGGTTGGGAGGGCCCTCTTGCCCTATCCCACCGCACCTCATTTTGGCCATGCTCCGCGTCTGTACTCCAACTCTTTCACTGCCATTGTTGGTTCCCTTGATCTGACCCAATGATTCAAGGGAATTGCAGTTTTTGCATTTGCGTCAACTTTTCCTGCACAGGTCTCATTTTGAATTGATGCGGATTGTTGATTGGATTTTATACTTTTGAGGTTTGACTTTGTTGCATTGTGCACCACATTTTCGCCCAAATTGCGGTTGCATTGTTCCTCAGTATGTGCATGACTGATGACGCTTTGTGGTTCAGTCTTGTTGTGCTGTGAAAATTTTGACCTGGGCATATTGTTCTGCTTGGTTGGTTCGGTGAATCTCCAAAATATCCTCCCAAATTTGTCCAGGTTTAGATGGCAGACTCCACGTGTGCCGCTGCTTCAGCAGCTGCTCTCTTGTAGGCTTTTTGTGCTGCTTTACGCTGTTTACTTGTAACTGGGTCCACGATGGAGTATAGTCCATCTTCACCCCAGCGGAATGGGTGGTGGCCATCAGTCATTTTGGCAAAGTTTTCATTATCTTTGTCCATAGCTTCTTCACAAAAATCATTTTCCATTAAGCCCTCTTTCACAGGTCATGCATGTTCCTTGTGGCCCAGTGAGCCACAGTGGTTGCAAATGGGCGGTGCACGTTCCAGTGTAACTCAGAATGCAGCCAACTGGCCCCCATCTGCGAAGTGAAATTCTGCTGTGCGGGGAATTCTAGATAAATCCTCTTCCACTTTATGGGAAGGGACTGATTACAGCGATAGCTTTGCCCATGCACAGGTCAGGCATTAAGCAAAATTGCTGTAATTTGAGTTGTTGGATTTCTCCGTAGGCCATGAGACCTTTGCAGAGATCCTCCTCAATTACCTTATGAAGAAGGTTGGTGGGGAGCGAATCAAAGGAGATGAACAAAGTTTTCGCTTTGTTCCATCTGGTGCGTGTGGTGCACACAATTTTTTTGCCCTCAGGGAGGGCAATTTCCACGCAGATTTTTGCTGCGGCATCGGCTTCATCAGCTGTTTCAAAACCAATATCAATCCAGCCGTGGCCCATGTTGTTGGTGGCTATGTACACCGCGTGAGGGAAAAGTGAGGGCTGTGCCTCACATGTTTTCTCCCACAGGGTTGGTGACTCATCCCCAAGGAAGAGTCTGATCCCGTGTTCCACCTTTGACAAAGGTTGGTTGAATCGAATGTACATGTATTGTGCGTGCTTTACAGTAAATACCATAAACCCAGATGGTGTCTGAGTTTGCGATTTTTTTATGGTTTGGGTTCCTAGTCCCCCTCCAGGGCGTTTCTTGCCCTTAGTTGCCCATTAAGCGCACCGCTTGACATGACGCTCGCCCATGTTGTATTATTTTTGTTATTAAAGTCGCCCATCTTTCCTGTGTATGATTATCCAAATTTGCTGTTTGAATCAAATTGTAGTAACTAAAGTGATTGTTACTAGAAAGAAAAGCCAATACCAGATAAACTTTATTTTTTAGACTCCAATCTAGTCATAAATTAAAAAAATGGTTTATGGCTGTATCAATGTCTAATTACTTTCTGGCAATCGTTACCACTGATTATTATAATTCAATTGCTGGCTTAAAGCCTTACACTTATGTTAGGTTTTCTTACTCCCAAGTCTGATTAAACCCCAGAGCGAGATGGAGAATATGGTATTTTACTTTTTGGTATAAACTAATAATGTGAAAATTAGAAGCTTGGCACTTGAAAGACACTTGCCCCAAATAATGCATTGCCTGTTAAATCCTAGGTTCTTCACCAATTGATAGTTCCCAGGATTATTAATTGCACAGGTTCAGTGTTGTGTAATCGTTTGCATTGTCTGATAATATATATATATATTCAATAGATAATAATATGAAGACTATTATTTGTAGTTGGATATATAACCCATTCTGGTCCAACGCTAGACCTGTACTTCTCCACAATAATATTGATGTCATCTGTAGGGACTTCTTTCCTTATCCGCCTAACTTGATCCAAGCTCAAATTCTAGTTTATGGCCTTTCCTCTGGTGACATAAAGTTGGCAGCAATTCCCATCTCAGCTCAGCTTCTCTTCTCAGGATCCTCAATCCTTACCCTTTATTCTATTAAAGAGTCTTAAAAAAAGCATACAACAATAATCTCTTTGAATATGAATAGAACTAATAATGAATTCTGCTAATTACTGTTTTTATTAAGTGAATTTAAAGGAATTTATAGAGGAGATTTGGCGACCAACTCTTGGTTGGCGCCTCAGCTATAAACGGCAGCCATTGTCATTGAATTACCCTTCATTGTCTCATCAGTGATGGTCTTCTCATCCTGGTTAGGATTCTGTCATTGGACATCCTCAAGACCTAAAATGGAAAGAGTCAAAAAATGTGCCTCTTAACGTTTTATACTCGATCCTAGTGAACTAACCATATTTGCAAGCGACCTGCTTAGGTAATGGACTTGTTACCCATTGAGGCAGGTCACAAACCAACTGGTTGATTCAATAGTTGCAGGTGGCATCACTCGCCTTGCAACTTGATCCTTAAATTTCAAATCAGTCAGTGATGAAACCCAACCAATCCCAATCTGGTACACCTGATAGTTAATCATCAATCAACTATCAGGTGCCCCACCTTGTCAGCAAATCTTCCCGATAAGATATTAAGCATTCACCCAGATTGATCCCTAACGGATCCAAACCAGGCAGATTACAAAAAATCCCCCGAGCATTGGTAACCTGAAACTTGGGGTCAATTGATATCCAATTCACTTGCTATAGAAATTATCCCTTAGCGACCTATGGTAATCTAGATGACTGGAAATGTGGGCAAAAAGTTAACACTCACTTTATCCCTTGCAGAACCACAATAACTGCGGCAGAGATGGCAATGCTCTTTTTTTCATGTGTTCGTCCTTCAAGGGTGCTCCAGGAGATAATTTATTATTGGGGGCCCCAGTTTACTTCTGTCTTTTTGAAGAGTTGTGTAAGTTTCTTCAGATCCATCCCTGCTGTTCAACTGCCTATTATCCCCAGTTAGATGGGCAGACTGAAAGAGTGAACCAGTGCGTGGAGCAGTTCCTGTGGTGTTACACCACCGCAGACCATTCAGATTGGGTTTCCCATCTCCACACGGGACAATAGAGCTATAAAAATGCCCGACATGCATCAATCAGTTGTTCCACCCTTCTTTGCCAACTATGGCTTCAACCCCGCCTTAAACATGGAGCCCAGTTGTGGATCTAAGGTGGAAGCGATAACGGACTTTGCAAAAATGACCAAGAAAGTACACCAGGGGTGAGAACGAACTTGGATGCAGCAATTAAAAGCTTATAAGGAGAACGCAGATATGAAGAGATGGGTAGGTCTTGCATACAAGAATAGGGATCTCGTGATGCTGGATGGTAAAACATCCTTTTCAAGCAACCATGCAAAAAACTGGGACCAAAGAGGATTGGGCCATACCGAATTGTCAAAAAGGTGGGACACGCCTCATAACTGTTAGATCTCCCTCCCTCATTCTGGATCTAATTTGTCTTCCATGAAAGTAAGCTTACGTTGTTTGAGGGCACCCCACCCAGAGACTCCAGAGGCTTATCACGTAGATGGGGCTCCAGAGTGGGAAGTGGAGGAGATGCTAGCCTCATAAAGAGTCTGAAGAAGGCTTGAGTACCTAGTATCCTGGAAGGGATTTGATGCAGCAGAAAACAGTTGGGTACCATCATGCAACTGCGCTCATGCCCAGGATCTGATCAAAGGTTTCCATGAGCAGCTCCCTGAGGCTGTACTACCCAAGTCTCAGCAAAACATCGCCGTTATGAGGTTGGCCCCAGCCTACAGGAACTTTTCCTTGAGAAAAGCCCCTGGAGGGGGGCGGAGCCTCAAAAGAATGAAAGGGTAAGGTCATGGCTTGATGACATGATTGAGGTACTTTCTGTAAGGATAAAGATGGTTGTCAGGAGGCCAAAAAGATTAAGTTAGCAGGCCTTCCAGACCTTAAACATACCCTGGACCAACGCTGGGTTCAGGCCAGATATGCCCAAGTTGGTCTAGGGGATGTGCGTGATGATCAAACCTGCTTTACAGCAAGGGTGTTAAAACGCACTAGCTATATTACTAATGGTGACAGTTCGGTTTGTTTCTCAGCAAATGGGGTATTAAAAACCCTTTAAACTTTTAAATTTTCTAAATTTTTCTGCTATGCCTACAATCAATAACTTGAGTTTGGTCAATATAGAGCTTTAGTACCCTGGCTGATGGAAGCTTGCGCCTATTGGTACACTTAGGCTTAGTACATCTTCCACCAATTGAAAATTTCCCCCAATTGTTTGAGTATGTTTCCTCAAAACCAACCTACCTTGTTAGTTGAGATCCTATTAATAAATCCATCATCAGTTTACGTTTTTTAATAAAAATCCTTGGGCAAACTTGTGTGCAGACCTACTCAAGGAGGTCTCTAACAGAGTTGGCCATTGTCTTTTCACTAAAAGTATTTCCCATATCTGGTGCACCGCTTGCCGCCCTGGTCCCCTCCAGACTAAAGCACCCAAGGACATATGCACCAAACTTCACTTAGTTGTGGACTCTATGTTAGGGTCCAACCAAAATATGTTCTTTATATTCTATCTCCTACTATATACCGCACTGTATACCCTTGCCCTGGGTCCCTTTTGCACTGGCATCCTCGCGGTGCCCTGTTCATCATCTTACTAATGACTAGTTCCCTGGCGGTGTGGCTGTGCACCTCATACCACCTCGTTGGGAACAGGAGGGTTACAGACACTCTCCTTACAATTAATGAGTCAAAGCTGATAAGAAGATAATACTTTGTAATTACTAAAAACTTTTCTGTTATTTTATAATAAGAGTTATGGGGGCTTTAATTCATTATAATCAGGTATTTTTAGCCTTGTGTTCAAGGATGGCATAGTGCTAATTGGTTATCAGCGGCTAGGTGATTATACCTGGAAGTTACCTATACAGATTATGTAATCTAAGGCTATTCCATTTTTCACTAATAATTGCTATTATTCCATAAGACAATCAAAACATAGTGAAGACAGAAGACAAATTAATAATCCCATAAGGATTATACAGCAAGATAATCTCACCATTTTGCCAATTATAGTTGTTACATGTTGCCACACCTAGGTTTATTCTTCCTGTACATTGTGAAATACAGGTGCTTTTAGCTAATTTGTATCCCTATTTTATTCAAATAAAGTGACATCATATATTTCTCTTATTTAAATTTACCCGTTGAGGAAAATTCAAGTATTCATAATTTTGGTGATCTGGATGACCTTAGGCTTGACGTCCCTAAATGCTCATTGGCATGTTCCCTGGTACCTCAGAAATACCTCTCTGTTTTAACTGAAGATTATAAGGACCAAGAGCTTACCATTTTTGTTAAGTGTATTGTGATTTTTGCAAAGGATGTTTTAATTAGGTTGTGCGAATGAGGTTCATACTAGATCAACAATGGTAATCATCCACCAATTTTCCAATCTATTACTTTCTAAAAGGTGGCGGATGAAGTTGTCAACCATGTAATCAAACGTCTTCTGCATCAGGAAGATGTTAATGCCTCTAAAGAGCCATTGACTCCCCCAGTTTTGGTAATCAAGAAGAAGTATGGATCTAACAGAGCGGTAATAGATTATTAAAAAATTAATTATACTACAAAAAAGAATTCCTATTTCTTAACTTGTATTAACAGCACACTAGACCGCTTGGGTGGTGCACAATACTTAACCACCATTGATTTAATTTCTAAATATTGGCTAATTAGGCTAACAAAAATAGTAAGGCTAAATGCGTTATGATTACTGCTCAGGGTCTATACCAAACCATTATGATGCCACAAGGGCTGTGTAATGTCTAGAGACAATTTAGCGAACTATAGATAGCATATAAGAGAAATTTATAATTCTCTTATGTGTTAATATTTGGACAATATATACGTTTCCTCAGGTCATTAATGGAGCATCCGCAAGACCTAGAGAAAATATTCAGATTAGTGTACTGGCTGATCTGAAGATTAAGCTACATGAGTGAAATTTTCACAAACAACTCGAATATTTGGGTTTATCATTACAAACAGAACTTACAGCCCCATCCAGATAAGGTTGAGGCCATTGAAAAAATGGTGCAACTGAGTATTAAGTAGATATTCAGGTATTCCTTTAAACTATTGGTTATTATCACTAACTTTTTGAACTTTAGTAGAATAAGTGAACCCCTATTTTACCTCCTTAAAAAGGGGTACAATTTGAGTGTACAGAGAACTTCCAACTGGTTTTCTACAAGTTAAGGCTTTGCTTAATCCAAGCGCTAATACTTATGTACCTGAAATTAACAAAGCTTTCATTATTTGGATGGATGCTTTTTAACTGCCGTAGGGTTAGTGTTATATCATTAATATTCTGATAAAGTAGATCCTCCCATTGCTTACTTCATTCAGGCGCTGGATGTGCATGGGTTGAACCATATCATTACAGAGAAGGAGTGTCTAGACGACATCTATTCTTATTAACATTTTGGGTTTCTTTCTTAGGAGTACATTTTACCATAGTAACAGACCATGCCTCTCAGTAAATAAGTTTAATTTGAAGAATCTAGAAGGTCAGCTAAACTCAATGGTCTTTGAAATTACAAGCTATGTCCTTGGAATTTAACACCATCCCAGGGTTAAACATCATAACGCTAATACTCTCGCCCATCTTCCTAACATATTCTTAATGGCTTATTTAGTTGACAAATTATTTGGTAGTATGGTAACTCAGGGAAATTATAATGGACCCAAAGAGGTTCAACGCACAATGGAAAAGCCATGGAAGAATACCCTTGTGGAAAATGGGAAACTGTAGAATGTAATTAACAAACAACTATATTGTTTCCTAGGCCTAACAAGTGGCTAATTTGATTATACTGCCAATAATGTGACAAAACATGTTTAATAATGATAAAATGGTTAACAGTTGCAATCCAAGTATTATTGGTATTCCATGCCTTTTGATATTCAAAGACTCTAAGATGATGCCAGGAATGCCAAGATGAAGCGCCATACCAGAGTGCCAATTTTTATCAATTTGGTTAAACCTAATCTTACCTGGAACACCATCTTTGTTGATGTTGTGGGCCCTTGATCAATAGTTGTGGGCAATTAAAAATATAATCACGGCCATTGATCATCTCAATAAATGGCTGGAGACCAAAGAAATTAAAGATCTGTGCGTGATAAAAAATCTAAGTCTCTCTGGAAAACATATTCCTAAGCATGACTGCTGTCAGGATTTGCCCTATTATGGGTGAAGCCTCTTACTAAGGATTCGAATCTTTAATATCTAATTTATTAGGGAATGCTGAGATGTGCTCTTCATTGACTTAAGTTGAGCTATCTCAAAGTATTGAGGATCATTTCCTGATAATATTAATATTATTTTGAGTGTTTTTATGTTTTATATCTTTTAGGGATCAATTCTAAAAGTTATTTAAAATTCTGGATTTTCAACGACTTAAGCTGTGAATAATTGGACCATTTAATTATTATAATCTATTATAGTATGGTTTTTTACTATCAGCAACCTAAGCCGCAGTTTTACTAAGCTGATCATACTATTGCTACATGTTGCTTAACCACTTATTATCTACCTACTATTACTTCACTTTTAGCTTATATACCTTCTACCTATCCTGAACCCATTATCTCAGATCACTTTTAGCCTTGAAAAAAGTATAAATACTTCAAGGATTTATCTAAATTAAATATTATTTCTCATATATACTCTTAGTCCTATTTTAGGTTTTTATGCTTTTAGATTTACTAACCCACTGGGCGCTTTGGGGCCCTGAATCAACATAGGGCCAGTTGGATTTAATTTCATGCGGCCCTGCAGTTGCCCACAGTTTACTTTAATGTATAATAATATAAAATTTCAAATCTTAAAATTATTGCTAAGCTTAGTGACTTAATGGCTATAAGAAGAATAATGTCTAAGCTCTATCACCCTGAGACAAACAGCATCAATGAATAAGTGATTTACTTTCATCTAGATTTTATGTAAGTTTGTTACAGGCAAAGCGTCCAACTGGATCCTTTTCCTGACTTCCGCCTTTTTTCATATAACATACGTATCTCAAGGCCTAGGTCACTCCCTATTTAACTTACTTAATGAAAAGCATTTTGCGCTACCCCCGCTCTTATACTAATTTTCTAAAAAAACGTGAGGTCTAGAAGATATTTTGAGAAGCTCAAAAAATCCTTAAAAGAGTTACAAGGTGTAGCAAACTCCAACGTTCTGGATTAGAAAATCAGGTTAAAACACGTGATAATGAAGATCAATAAACCTTACCTACCTTTGGATTAGAGGGATTGGACTGGTATCTTAATAAACATGGATCTAAATGACTAGCAAATTAGATCACATATGGAAAGGCCCTAATGAATCATTGAGAAGATATCTACAGATGCCTACACTCTGAAGGATCCCACTAAGGGCTACCATAACAATTGATGCATGCTAAGTTCATGAATAAGTAAATTCACACTCTGGACTTGCAGCACGGCTCTCTGTAGCTATATGACCCCTCACTTGTCTTTGTTCACAGATTTTTGGTCAAGTAGGGGAAACTATGAAGGTAATTTGACCAATTATCAGCTATATAATATATATTCAAGGGTATAGTTTACCTAATAATTATATAAGACTTTGAATGGTTTTAACTTACCTCACCTTGCGGGCCCTAGTTTTATAAGAGTACCAAAGTTGCATTAATTTTAATAATGGTGATTCTTTTTGGTGCGTTTGCTTATAAGCAATTATGATGGCATTTAAATCCTTAATCCCCGCCATTGCAACTTTTGCTTCCTTAACTTAATTTTTTCTCAGCTTATGGCCTAGGGCTCAAATCTGCTATTATTAATTGTAATTATAATATTCTATCTTTCCCAGAGCTGGTATTAGGCATTTACCTTTGCAGACTAAGGATAAGAATGCTGTAAGTCAAGCTCTTCCAAAAAAGGGAAATGTCAGCCATTTTCAATATTCTGATGGCATTTAGCACTCAAGTATTAAAATTAATAATAAAAAAGTCAAGGCAATAAGCCAAAAGTCCCTGGCTGATTCTCATTGGAACCCTGGTAATTGGGGAATCACCAAATAAAACCTGTACAGGCAGTAGTAAAATCAGTGGGTCAGATTTCTCTGACCTCACCACAGACCTTAGGGGAATCATTGGAAAGCACTCCCCCAACCCCAACAAAGTCCCTCCGTGCACCTGCGTGGGGACCCCCCCCTTTATAGGCTTGGTGGGGGTCCCCAAGATGAAAGAATTTTCTTGGGTGGTGATTGGCTCAATTTTATAAAGACGTTACCTCACAGTTATATTTGGGCCAATCAAAATTCCTCTTCCTTCACTCCGCTGCCCTGATGCAAGTTCCTGAGTCATGATACGCCATTCCTGCATATTTCCTAATTCAAACTCATACTGGCTATTCCAAACATGTTCCCAAAATTCCCCCTTGGCCTTCAAAATTAATTTAAATACTAGATAGTTGGAGGTGGAGGAGTATTGTTTTCCCCTTATTGCGTGGCTAATAAAAACATAAAAACTCAATTTTACTAGCTCTTTATTTATTTATTAAAATTTTTATATAATCTTTGTGGAATCTAGCCAGCGTCTAGCACCAAGCAAGCACAAATCAGCTGGATTCCCACAGCTGTCTTAAAATTATTGGTAATAGGGTATTACTTATTATGGCCATCCTCCAATGTCTTGATTGCAATTGGGTTATTTTGACTATTATGCTAAATACCCATAGCCTTATTCAACTACTCTCTTGGCTCAATTTTGATATTACTAAAATAATTTACAACTCTTAGGTGCTGCTAATAACCCTAAATTGTACCAATATGACTTTATTAAAAAAGGAGAATATCAAGGCGGGATTGCCAATTGTTTGAAAATCTTTTACCTATTTTGCTGTTGAAACATAAGGTAAAAAATATTTACTATAGCGAGCCACAGAGCTTTTGTTGTAGCAGATACTTCATTAAGTTTTTTATTTTTTTTATAAAAATTCTCTCTTTTTAAAAAAGTCGTTCTTAGCAATTTTACAAGGTTAATGTCATCTAATAGTACCTTTTTTTGAGTTTTGTAACCTGTGCCCTAAAATTTGACGTCTCCTGCACCAATATCACCTTCATCAAATTTAATGATCTAGACAGTCACTAAATCATTGTCTGTGATGCTATGCCACCTCCTCTCAAAACACCTGAGAACTAGATCTCCCTTTGGCATAGTTTTCATATAGTAATTCACTACATGCATTTATGGGGTGTCGCCCTCATATGCCAAATTGTGATACAATCATGCTTCACCATTGAAAGTTAAATCCCATTAGTATATCTTCCTTACACAGCTTTTTTAAGCACGCTGGAAGGTGAGTCTCCAGGTCTGAACATTTGATTAAAACAACTACCAACACAAAGCGTTTTGCTTACAAAACCTATTTGTGGTTCCTAACCACTAGGTCGGCGTTTGGTCATGGTAGATACCTATAATTTGCATCTCAAGGCGCCATGCCATAAGTGGCTTGCAAGCGTGCAGGCTCCTTTCCTATAACCCAAGTTATTACATAATGGATCTCTTAATGTAAAAATGCCCTTAATGAAAGCTTCTAAAATCCTTTCATGCCTATTCATTATCCCTATTTAAAAGACAAAAGCCAGTAGAGATGGAGCCCATCATGGTGGAGGGCGCACCGAATTTGAGGTGGTGCAGATTTTAAACTCACAAAGAGTCAAACGCAGTTTGCATTGCTTGGTGTCATGGAAAGGATTCCAACTTATATAGTTAGGTGATTTCATTTCAAGTAATTAAAAACTGTCAGGAGTAGATTGCAAAGAATCACAAAGACAACCCCAAGACACTAGCACATTCCATACCCAATATGACCACTATTTCAGCCCTTAAACTTCCCACCACACATATAAATTATGCCTTGGCTATTGCCCCTGAATGTGGTGGACCCTGTCCTTCTATAAAATGTAATGTAAAATTCGCACATCCTGCTTTTAAGATAAAATGAGTCATGCACTCTTTTAGATACAAAAAACACAAACCCAAAGGCCCCACCACTCTCCCAAGTATCTGATATAGGAATACCCTAGAAGTGAATTTGGTTGCTATCCCTCTCTGCTTTCCACGGTTTTTCACAAAATTACTTAACCCAAACCCACCATATTCAAAAATATAAAGATTTTTATTAAAAGAACCAAAACAACTCTGTGCTAGCTTTGGATATTTGAAGAAACTCCACTTATGGTTCCATTTCCTGTCCCCAACAGGAGGTTCACTCATATGTCAACATGAATGGAAAAACTTACCTAACAAGATTAATTTCAGTTTAGAAGTCATAGTATAAAATGGTAAACTTGAGATAAGACTCATTGCAAGCTTAGAATTGCAAAAATTAGTTTTTCACATTTGGAATCTACAAAAACGATCTGGGAATAGTTCATGTACTGTGGCCAATATCATTACTATAAGCAATTGAGTAAGGCAGTAATTTTCAGTAAAATCAGCTGGGAAATCAGAGTTCAAAATACTAAATAAGTATTAAAAATTGGCGCCATACCCTATTACTTATTTTTGGCTTATTAACTTTCTTTTTCTAGTCACAACATTAGATCCAGCACCCTGCTAACGGTAGGTGTTAGTTATATTTATTACCTTTTCATTATAGAATTTATATATACATATTTATGATTTTATTGTATTGAAATATGTAAAAAACACGGTTAGTGTACTTGAGGAGGATACAATTGGGGAGTTATTTAGATAACAGTCTGATAATAAAAGGTCAAAGAACGTTATATCACTCCATGTTCACTTTCACAAAGCAGAAACCCCACCCCCTCTCTCACCTCACCTAACTCACTTCCTAAAAGAAGGGCTTCTTCTGGAAGTCTTGACTTACTGTTGGGGGTTGTGGGATCCACCGTCAGATGCCACAAATTTTTTGTTAAAGTGAGTAATTTACTTTTTAAATAAAAGTAATAAATAACGCTTTTTTAAAGTTTTTATGTTTTTTAATGTTTTTGCGGGGCCAAACCAAGAAAAGTCCTTTCCTTGATACTAGCATTTCCTATTCAAACTAGTTTGAATTTTGAGACCATGGGTTTTCAAGGCTAAAATATATAAAGCTGAGTCATACAAATTAGAGAGTATAGGTTTTCAGCCTATCAGATTGAAGATAAAAATTTTAAGGCAAAACTGACTCATGTGGTAATGATTTGATGAATTTTATCCAATCACCAGCGAGTAAAATCTTCTCACCTTGGTGGTGGTCAGACTCATGTGGTAATGATTGGTTAATTTGCACCCTATCATTGTCAAGTAAAATCTTTGCACCTCGGAGGTGATCAGATTCATGTGGTAATGAACACCTCAAATTTGGCTGAGAAGTTGAAAGAATTCCTATTATCAGTTCTTACCTTATTACGCCAATTTTGGTTATAATTCATATTTTTCTGATAGTTAGAATTCCACCGAGAATCCGCCAAGGTCTTTTTGCCATTGGTACTCCTATCATTGATAATCACAATATTATCTGAATATTAGCAGGAGATGGGCCAATCATGGTAGCAGATTCAGTAGCACTCATACCTCCAACATTCTTTCTCCTAAGTTGAGAAGGTGAATGTCTGACAGGGGTGTCAAAACATCTGGCTAACAGGGAAGCTTTTTCTTGGCTCACCCTGGTCTAACAAAATAATCCAACCTCCATTAAAGAATCTGTGCCAGATTAAAGAAATATGGGGCAAGTTGCACCAGAAAAAATATTGTTATTTCTCAAATGACTAACATATCCCCTCCCACAGTGCTGAAGACTCTATTCTAGTTCCTAGAGTACCTTCATGTTCTAAGCATTCCTTCCCATATGATGGCATTTTGAAGAACTTTTGAGAATGCTTGCAATCCTTATAGAACATGCGAATTCAGTTATCTTAGCCTATCACAAATCTTTGGGTCATAGGTCTAAGAACAGCACTTAAACATCCTAGTATATGAGAATATCTTTAATGTATGGCCTTTATTGACCCCAAAGACCTGAATCTGCTCCTATGTCATATGCTAGGTCTGATGCTATTCCCACTCAGTTTATAAACAGATAAAACAATATGTGGATGAGCCTCAAAGCTGAGACGTCAGATACCACTCTTTGTTCCCTTCATATACTTAAAAAAATTTGACCGCGCATACTTAATATTTCCCTTTCAAATCACGTTTGGACAATGCAAGGTCACAGTAAAGACCCTTGTGGACACTGGAGCCATGGATATACATTGATTGAAAGTGTTATAGGCTGTTGATCTTGAAGTCACCTATGGTGCACCTGTCATGGGCATCTAGTATCCTTATGCTCTCACTTCCCCTGCGCAAACCACTGAGGTTTATTGCCAATAAGTATGAAATTTGTGTCAAAGTTTGAGGCTATTTCAGAGTTATTATACCCTGTTTTTTAGGGATAGGATGGTGGCGCGCCAGTCAGTGAGTATTGACTTGGAGCGGAACAATTTAGCATTTACCTCTAACTCTCATATGGATGAATTTCCCCTCTTAGTCACATAGACAACAGGGAATGAAGTGGTGGTAACAGTGTAATACTCTTCCAATGATAATGTGCCTGAGTTACCTACTTTGCCACATATTCTCGTTCCTATAAATGCGTTTATGACGTGAAGTGCGCTATCCAGCTGCCTAGTCTTTTTTTCATTTGTGTTTTGTGAAGACAGTTGACCTCATTAAAAATCAACTGTCTTTTATACAACTAAACAGCTAAATAATATCAAGTTCTTAAAGGTATGGTTTGAAGACATTCTGACCAAGAGTTTAATGATCAAGAAAACTCCCCATATCATCTCCAGTAGTAAATGCACAGAAATCAGATCGCACTCTGAGACCCTATGTGGACTATGAGCACTTGAATAACGTCACAGTTCCAAATTATTATTTCTTTCCCTCAAATGCTGCCATAGCATTAAGCTAGATCCAAGTAAAAGGTCTTCCCAAAACTTCCCTTGGGTAACGTATTTTCTAAGTGTTGGTGAAGTCAGGTCAGGAATGGCTGACTGCCATCTGGATGCAATATGGGATTTAGAAGTTTAAATTCGTGCCCTTTGGCTTGAAACTTGCCTGTAGTTTTCCAGCGCCACATTAATGACGCTTTAGGGATCTCAGGTTCTCCTGCGCAATTGCCTACGAGGATGATATCTTGATCCACTCCCACATTTTAGATCAGCAAGCCAATTTTTAGTGACAATTGTTTTAGTTTATTCTTAAAAGCTGGGTTAATTGCAAGGCTGTTTAAATGCGAGCTTTACAAGGTTGAAGTGCAAATTATTGGGAATCTGGTGCTGTTTGATGGCTATGCCATTGCACCTTCAGAACTAGAGGACATTCTCTCTTAGCCTACTCCTGATTTGAAAAATCAACTGCGTAGCTTTCTGGGGTCTTTTACTTTCTGTAGAAGTTCTCACCAGCTATCTCTGAGATATCATTGCCCTTACACCCCCTCACAGGTAAGAATGCCCCTTTTGTATGGACACCAGAGTGTCAACAATTTTTGATGTAATAAGGGAATTCTTCTATTACCTATTTTCCATCGCATGGATGAATAAAAGCCCTTTATTGTAGCTTGTGGTGCTTCAGGTGCAGCAGTTTGTGCCATTCTTCTGCAATATAATGAAGGGCGGTAAAATCCATTAGATCATCTTAATGGAAGTTTAGAATAGCTTAGAGCTCTTGGGCCATATATGATAAAGAAATAGCTGCTGTTGCGTGGTCATTGATGTACTGGAGGAACTTCATTAAGTGCGCTAAGTATCCATTGATTATGTGTACAGATCTTATGTACTGTAAATACTATCACAAACCCCAAAGGTTAGCTCACAGGCAAACTAGGACTCACTGTGACCTATTTTTTTTAGTACTAGATGGTCCCAACCCAAGGGGGGGATTCATCGATGTACTCACTGTGACCTATTAAATTTCGACTTAAGGTATGAGTTTGTCAAAGGGGCTACCCATATTCTCATAGATATCCTAATCCACACTTCCCTAATGGGTCTTTCATAAGATAATAAATCTGACTTAGTTCAAGTATTTCTTCTGAATAAAATATGACCCCCACACCACCAGTCATGACGCAGTTGTTTTCCCCACCCCAAAACCTAAATTTAAACTAAGCCTAAATCCTGCAGTTTCATCACCTTTATTTTCCTTGTTACCTTGAACCATGGATTAAAGCTATTCCTTCCAAATTATTCCCTGCATCCCCAACAGAACAAGATCTCTCCTCGGTGCTGTTTTGGCATCCCAGTCTTTAGACTTTGAGGGTTGCGTTTCCTGGCAAATATTAACTCTTGTAAGGCCCCATCAGTATGGTATTACAAAGTTGATAGGGTATTCTATTGTTTTGGATGAAGCTGCAAATGTAAAAGAGAATCATTCCTTGACCACTGGAATGAATAGAATTTAAAACCAGAGAGGTAAAGTCTCAGGAAACTTACCAGCCTAAAGAATTGGACAACCCATATTTTAGAAAGAGGCGACTCAAGAAAATTACTATTTGGTTAGGATGACATTACCTGATATATTTTGATATATGTCAATTAAAATGATTTATTTGGTTAAAAATGACAAAGCCACCGCCATTGACTATGAATTTGACCCCCTTTTATACCTTTGAGGGAGATATAATTGGCAACTAGTTTATGATTAATAAATTACCAAACCAAATTTAAGTGGAAGTGATTGAACCTTCTGTTATAATACTACCAAATGTTTTAATTCTATTTTGAAAAATGTATGAAACCCAGATTCAAAGAGCATTGAAACAGTGCCTTTGAATGACCTGAAGCCAAAAGGCATTGAACCAAATATGGTAACTAAGGAATAATCTGAGGAGGAACTACAGCCCTCAACACAGAAGCAAAAACTGAACAAAGGGCTTCTGAGCATTCTGGTTCAGGGATAATCACCACGAGATGGAGCTCGTGGATAAATAAATTAGGTAAAATGAATGCTGCAACTAAAGCGGAAGTCAGACGCTGGCTCAGTAGGGGATCATGAAGACCTTTAATGATGCTACCTCCATTCCCAACTATTTTACAATTCTCATTTTACTTTATCCTGATTTTTATTAAGTAGTATAATCTTTAATTTTATTCCAATAGAAACTTTTCCCAGAATATCAGTTTATCCTTTTTGTTTCACTTATATCAGTTTGAGTGATTCAATATCCAATAACTAGTTCGGGATTTGCATTTAAGCATAATACTAAAAACAGTCTGAGATCTGCTCTATAAGAACAGGAAACTCATTTGCGCTGATTCTTGGTGCTGTGCTGCCTAAGGAGAGGTAGGATAGAATTTTGTTGTTTCCAGAGGTGGTCAACATAAAAGAGAACATGTCAGAGAGTGTACACAAAAATTTCATAATGGGCGCAAACATTTTTAATAAAAGATATGCTTCATTGGATAGCATCAGTAGAGGATTTCCATAGTGAAGATGATGACCCTTCAGAAGGCTTACTGGTGTCTAATTTTTATGGAACAGAACCCCTAAGCAGCAAGTCATTATCACAAACTAAATGATCTAGGGTTGATGAGCTTATAATGTTGCTCATTACAGGGGTGACACCATCAGACTATAATGAAGAAATTGATATTTCTCAAGAGCAGTTTGATGTTGCAGATAGGGAAATGTACCACGTTGAGATTCCTATAAACTCGTGGCAAGAGAGGAGGAAGCCATCTGTTCAAGACTCCGCACTTTAGAACTAGAAGTATTAGAATTTTAAAATCTGTTTGAGAATGTTAGGGAGACCACTAGAAGAGCCTTTATTGCCTACATACCAATAGTGAGAGGATTTTCTTAATTTTGAAGCTTGAATCCGCCATTAAGTAAATAGAAGATCAGACTATATTCTTTGAGAATGAAAACAGAGTGAACATCCACACCTAACCAATATGGAGAGTGACTAGAACAGAATGATTCCATGCCATTTGACATGGGCAAGAACCTAAATTAGTTGAAGGCTCCGCTGCATACTGTACCACGCCTGACTCAACTCAACCAGCTAATTATTAGAGATGCCAAATTTAGCAACTGAATTAACTGTTGCACAAATGAGCATGGTGCGCATTAAACCTATTACTGAGGACATGGACTACAAACTTTAAATAAAGAACATGTACACATTGGGAAAATAAACCTATTTTGGCTTACTCCATATGTATAAGAATATCATTGATGGCGCAAGTGACACCCAAAAGACTCACTATTTTCATGTCTTTTTAAGTTGTGAGGCTCATAAGATCCTTAGCACAAGCTTATGACCTGAATGACATGAACTGAGGTAAAAAAAATCCTCTATATAGAACATGGGAGTGAACAGGATATTCAAAACATGAAACAAAGATTTTTACTTATTAAGATGGACAAGAACAATTCTGTGGAAAACTAAATTTTTCTAATATCTTAAAGCTCAGCCGTTATGGAAAAAGGGAACTATGGACTTAAAAACAGTGAAAACAGTACTTCTAAAATCCTCATAAAAGCATAATGCCTTGAAGATGCATATGATTCTTGCAGTAAAAACTGCGATGTCTTTGAAGGCACTCAAAGAGGCATTTCTTGATGTACAATGGAGATACAAAATGGAATAAAGGCCTCAGAATCACCTCCTCAAAAGATCATCGAGGCAGTTTACATTGCTAGTGATAGAACAATAAACTAAAGAACAATAATCCCAGACCAGCAGAAAGTCTGCCTACTCAAGAACTGAAATTTACTAAGCGCCAACAGCTTGGTAACTGCTACTGATCTTGTTTGTTAAACACCACCAAAAAGGAGGATACATCCCAAGGAGGATACCACCAACACTGTGAAATAGGTGGATCTGTATACTGAGTGTGAAGATGATCATAAAGATGAGGATTTAGCCAATGTAAGGACCATGTGCTAGGGGCACCTAGCGCGGTGGTGTACCTTCTATGTTAATACTAAATGGAATTGATGAAAATGAATCTAAAAAACTTACTTGGCTTAAGAAAGCCAGCCAATCCAAAAAGATTAACTCAATTTTGAAGGAGAGCAGCTGTTGATGGCTTCTTTCAAGGACTTAGAACCAGACAATGAGGATTTTTCAAGACCACAACGAGTGCTGAAGCCCTGAAACAGATTGAAGAGTATGTCACTGACGTTCTAACTGGGAATACCTTTTGGTGAGAGTGTAATGAAAGTAGAACTAGTAAGCCAGAAAGTACGCATTTTAGTTGTGTTAATTACTGGATCTCCTGTCAACATAATTTCATTTTAAAATCATGAAGACAGAATTTTTATGCCTTAAATGGAATACAACGTGAATTACAAAACAATGTACTAAAGTTTACCTACGATTTAGGAACCTACCCATCGTTGCCACTACACTTTAAGCGCATTGTTCTAATGGCACCAGTGGTGGTCTTAGATAACAACCATTATGTATTTTCTAATCAGGACGCAATTTCTCCTTTTGTTTGGAGCCAAGATCGACTTTACAACCAGCACTGTGGGTATTCTGAATTATCAAAGGCAACTGGTATTTATGAACAAGAACGACAAACTTTAAAAGCAATGGATGTGTTTAGTTAGTGGAATGATCAATTTACCCTATTCACTACACTTTTTTGAAAAGAGCATGAAGCAACTACCCTCTACAGTTAGCATAAAAGAAGGCATTCTGCTGAGCGCTAAAACATGGAGATCATCTCAGGGGGACTGACAACTGATGACCATATTGATAAAGGAGAAGATACCATTAACTTCTACCTTGGAAAGTTCACAGCCATGAAAGAATTCACGAACAGGAACAAAGGGGGTTCAGTTGAATTTAAAGATACCAACTACTCAGGAGTGACTGTCATATTATAAATATAACAGTTAAGCAATAAGTGAGAGAAAGGACAAATTATGGCATTGGCTGACTAACTAGTTGCAAAGGTATCAAGTCAGTATACGCTATAAGAGACTATGACAAGGTCAGGTTTGGGAATGTGACCCCCAGACAACATCACGAACTGTATGAGATACTAATGAATTTAAGAATATCTTTATCACCTTGTTAATGACTATGGACACCTCAATGGAGAAATCACAAGATGGACCTGGTTCAGTGATAACATTCAAGTCAAAATCTTAACACCGTCCGTAAACTACAGATGCAATTATCTTCAAGAACTAAGTCAACTAACAGAAGCTAGGCTGATTAGTCCTTCATAGAGTCCATGGTCTTTGCTGTTATTGCAAGTGTGCAAGGAGAATAGACTCACTGCATGGTCATGGACTACCGCTGAATGAATGAAATATCCAATAAAAATTTCTACCCACACCTGCACATAGATGATGCCTTGAAACAAATAGGAGGATTGAGTTATCTCTCTTCAACGGACCTGGCCAGTGGATACCAACAGACTAAGCTTTCACTATAGGACAGAAAAGTGCTCCCTGGTCAATATTCAGTGATTTTTTATCTAACAAGGATGCCGCAAGAGCTGTTCACCACACCAGCCACCTTTCAGCGTGAAATGGACTTGATCTTTTAGAGTCTCAAGCTGTCCAGTGTGATGATCTATCTAGACAATATTACAATGTTCAGTAAAAACCTTTAAAAAATATCTTTAACACAACTTCAAAGTCTTTACCCTGCTTTGGCATTAAACCTAAAGCCAAAATGAAGTAAATGTACCTTTTTGAACAGGAAATTAAAGTTCCTCAGGCATGAGGTCAGTTCCAACAGAATCAAATCCAAGACGGGAAGGTCATAGATATTATGGCATTGGAACCATGCAAGAGCATTAAGAACATCCAATTGTTCCTCAGGATGGTGGAATATTAATGACACTTTAACCCCCATTTTGCAGACTTGGCTGCACCCCTCACTTACCTGGTGATGAAAAGACTAAGTTCAAGTAGTGCTAGAACAAAAGCAGGTCATTGAGGAACTAAAGGCGACATTGGTAGAGGCACCACCCTTGTCCTACACAGACTTTAACAAGGCCTTCTACCTATACATCAATGCAAGTTATGTTGGCCTTGGATTAATAATGGCCCAAGTGTGTAAAGAAGGGTTGAACAACCATCTTATAATACTACATGAAAGTGTTTACCAAAGACAAGAATAACTTCATAGTAATGGAGAGAGAGTACTTGACAGTTATTCAAGCAGTTAAATACACTCCCAACCTTACATGTACAGCATAACCAAGGTCATGACAGATCTTGCATCGTCCGTTGGTTGCAGAATATGAAGGAACCAGATGTGTTTTGCAAAGTAGGCATTATTGCTCCAATGATATGATCATGAGATCATCCACTGTTCAGGCAACAAGCTTCTTACTCCAATTAAATGTAGCAATTTCCAGATTTCATCTACATCCAACAGAAAGTTATCTGGGTGAACTAATTGGGCTACCAGCTGAGGCATGGCCAGATGAAACAGATAAGGTGACAATCTATCTTAAAATCTGCTACAAAGACACCTAGCGCTTCGATGAAACCTTAAAAAGAATATCAAGAACAAATGACACTGTAAATCTGTGGTAGCTTCCCTATCGTTTTGACTGGGTTGCAGTCCTGTCCCTTCAAAAAGGTTAAAGAAGCCAGCCGCCATTCTCATCTGACAGGGCGGCCTCGACCATGTGATGGATGAGTGGTAGGTCACAGCTTACTTTCTAAAAATTCCGTTGCCCATCCCTATGTTAATGACTGAGGAAATGGTATGGCAGTTTCAAGAAATCTGTGTCAAGGTCTCAACAATTAGGAACTAGCACAGGAAAGATGAGGAGAGTCCCCCTACCAGGATGACCTTAAATTTGAAAAAAAACAGTTAACAGCAATTAACCTTCCCCTCTGGCATTGCAAACTTAATCTGCTGAACCTCATGGGCATGTGGGCACTAGAGCGATCTAGTGCGAGTGGGATGGGCATCACAGCCAGTTCCTGACCACTTGAGACCTTCCTTACATGGGATGGACCTGGGAGGTTTTCATTACCCGTCAAGCAAGACGTTGCGACTTATATCAGTGAAATCAAAGCAAAACTGTGATTTGGGCACCTGAGGACAAACTGACAATGACTCATCCCACCACTGACACTTTTGGAGCTGGTTCTGATTGACGACTTTTCCCACTCAATTCATAGTTCTGCCGGTTTAGGTCAGAAACTCAGTGACCCCAATTCCATGTACTTAAAAGCTATTCAAATTGGCCAGACACTTAAGCAATTGTCCAAAACAGGGAGGATTGACAGTCAATTTTCTTTGTATAGTTTTTAATAAAAACTCTCTTGCTTTAAACCCAACTTTGAGATTAAAACGTTCTTTTTCAGTATCTCGTGACACACGCCAATGTGGAACTACAGTACATGCAAAAACTGGGCCATCACGGCCATGTTGGTGACTTTGTTACTCTCTTCAGTCAACTGGGCCTACCGTTATTAAGTCTTCCTGAACTTTTCTCCAATCAATGAAACAATTTGCCAACCAGATTTTAGCATTTTATGGGCAAAACTATCCCCAGCCAGGCAAGAATCTTCACTCTCACCAATGACTCTATTCTAATTTCCCACAAGGGTTAATCCAAAGCCGCCGTTCCGATCCATCATTCTCCCACGCCCAAGCCTGTGGGCCCTGGGGCTGCGACAGCCTAGATTTTTGCCAGGTTGTTTATCACTTCAGTGTCCCATTGGCACCCGTTGTTACCCTAACTCCAGCCTATCTGAATGTCATTTAAGAAGCAGTGCCTCTTGCATTCTGGCTTGCCTTCTAGGTGCTTTCAAATCCTGACTGGCAGTCCAGTCTAACTTTATCTGCCACACTTCAGACATAATTGACCGTCCATTAATTCCAGCCATCTCCGCCCTTCTTATTAGTGAGGCGCAGCTGTTGTCCCCATCTAATAGATGAACGTGAAGTTAGAGGATATCCTTCTGTTGTTTGTCTGGTCAATCGCCAATTTTGTAAGCAGCTCCTGGTAGCATTGTAAGAATTTTTCCACAATTGAATTACCCCATTGACATTCACTTCCACCTCATCCCACCCTTGAGTAGTAAGTCCAGTTGCTCCCTCCATTGAAGTTGATAATCAGGTCTTTGAAGCTCTTGCCGAGTTTCATATGTGGTCTTCAATTGTCTTGGACAGTTCCTCTTCACTGATAAATGCTCAGCATAGCGTGGTCCTTCTGGATACGGTTGAAGGTGATTCCCACTGGTGGGTACAGGGTTTATTGTGGTATGCCATTTAAGCAGGCGACCCCATCTCTTTTATTACATTAGTTTCTGCAGCTTTGAAAACTACTGTTCCACGTTTTAACGCCTGATTTATTTTTTCACTATGAGCACTGGATCTCATAACCTGGTTTCCTTTGTTACAAGCTTCAATAAGCAAGCCCCTGTGCTTGATCTCCCTTTAATATCATCTAAGCGATTTTACAAACTGCATTGTATTCATTCTCTGCCATCAAGCTATTTGGTCTTCCCCTAGTGAGACAGTTGAAGGTTCTGCATGGCAGCGACTTCAATTAATGCGACCCTCCACCATAATCCCCATGCAAAAATAGTAACTTCGTGATTGGATTAGATGACCTGGGCTTGATTTCTGATCCTGATGTCAATCCAGTATCCGCCTTGGTCCCAGGGGCTTACGCAGCCCTTGTGACAGAACAGGTGACCTCCAGCTTGCATATCTATCATTTGGCGGATGACCAGCCTGGGGAGAATGTAATCTAATCCTTTTTACAAAACCATTAATTTTCTTCTAAACCACCTTTTCCACAGATTTGGTTACAATTTTACTTTGTCAGAATTGCGTGCAAATGCTAATAAACAGAATATAGCCTACTTTTTTATCAATCAAAATTAGGATTGGGGCACAACAGGTGGCCTTTGAGGCTCTTGTTGACACATGAGCAGCGGGTAACTTCATGATTAAAAGTTGCTTTGTAGCTTAAATTAGACTTGGACCTGGGGCCAGAGTTGTTAGTCGCATTGTTGGCCTCTCAGCCATCTTTCAAAATGTGAAGTCCAGTGCCTTTCTTGGTCCACCATTTTAGTTTCTGAGATCTCTTTTCTAAGATGTCTGACCTTGTGTTCCCAGTAACTTGGGTGTGGGTTGGTATGATATTTTAAGGATTAGCTCACTTATTAATCTTATTACGGTTTCAATAGTCAGTGAGAGTTTCAGCTGATGAATTCTCGATTATGCTATGTGTCTTACAGTATTTCCTAACCGTTCAGAAGCTCATAAAGCTAAGAACCAATAATTGACTCTTTTGGTCTTCTTTTGGGATATTTTCCCCCTCTAATCAGGAACTCTCCAGATACAGGTAATTATGACAAGCTCCCCTGAATGCTTGTCAACACTTCTTAATATGAAGATCAAATTGAGGTAAAATACAAGACGAAAATATGAATATATGGAAAGATGATGTTTTTATGTTAAGGGCCAGTAACCGGTATCTTATAACTCTAGGGCATCACCTGGCCATACTCATCTATTAGATAAGTTTATTAAAACCATGCCAATCTGCTATAGATTATGGCAGTGGTTATTAAAATATCCACAATTTAATTATCCATTGAATTAATTAAATTACAATCATTTCAGCCTTATTGGAGGTACTACTACTCTCATAAATGGGAATAATAATAGGCAGAAAATTAGAACCTCAGTTATGTATATTCGCCTCTCAACCAGCCCAATTAGTTTTGTCATAAAGCTTATGAAATACAATAAATGGGGAGAAAAAATATAGAGTTCAAATAATGATGCACCTCCAAATGGGTCATTGGCAGGCCTCTCAATAAAACTAGGTACACCCTATTTGGGCGGTCATGTGCAAGTACTATTGTACTGATTACAATGATTGACATGCATAGAAAATAGAACTCATAAATCGTTTTTTCATTAGATTCAAAAATGCAATTAGGTTTGTGCCATAAATTCACTTGGTTCACCCAAGCGGATCCCATAATTGGCTATAATGTAATTATATCATAGCTATTATTAGCTACAATAATTGGGAATATTTAGATGCAATCAAGCGGTTTTGAGGTGAATCTGATTCATCAGATTATGCAGATAAATTGGGAAGGATCAAAGGATCCATCAATGGGAGTAATCTATTAGGATTGATGGTTTTCTTGAAGGGTCTATTTTTGAGTCAACCATCAAAATCTAACAGTTGGTGGCATCATCAGCATGTAAGATCCACCTGGATTTGAACATGCTGTCTTTTATGAACGCCCAGGTGGAGGGCGAGTTTCCATTGCTTAACACCCTCATTAAAGTATGGAGCTGAGGGTCCATTAAGACCCTTGTCTCTCCTGTGGGCCTTCCGCTAGATTTTTATAATGCATAGATGGCCTACCAGAGCATCTGCAAGTCCAAAAAGGCTAACCGCCTTCCCTGAATATTAAATTTTATCTGAAGTACCAGATGATGGTGGCCGTGGTGAATAAACTGCCCACCATACCCATATATGGCAGAAGAGGATGCCACCCTTGATTCATGGTTAGAGGACATGCTCATAAAGGGCTATTATTCAAGGAGATATCCCCAGTTGCATCACCCATTGTATTTGCCAAAAAGACGAATGGTAACCTATGCCCCTGTGTGGATTATGGTCACCTTAACAACTTCACAGTTCATGACCTCTACCCACTAACTCTGGAACAGACAATTGCTCAAGTGATTCTAAAGTCATAAGTCTTTTTGAAACTTGATTTAAAAAACTCTTTAAATCAGATCTAGGTATCAGAAGGTCATGAATGGCTTAAGACATCCAGACAAGAAAAGGCGTATCTTATCTTAAAGTCATGCCTTTTGGGTTAAAAAACGTTCCAGTGACATTTTAGTGGATGATTAATAGTGTGCTAGGTGATCTTCAGTT
The DNA here is from genome assembly GCA_022478985.1 of Massospora cicadina. Taxonomy (NCBI): domain Eukaryota; kingdom Fungi; phylum Entomophthoromycota; class Entomophthoromycetes; order Entomophthorales; family Entomophthoraceae; genus Massospora; species Massospora cicadina. Next base: position 215,822 of record JAKSZP010005325.1, read on the forward strand.
TACTTGCGTAGCTGCATGCATTGATGATATCTTGGTTTACTCCCCACCACAAACAGCATGCAAAATATTTGGAGGTGAAGTTGGATGCCCTGCATAAGGCGGGTATGTTTGTCAGGCTGTTGATGTTCAAATCTTATTGGGAGGAAGTTATCTTCTTGGGCAACCTCGTCTTAAAAGATGTGTAAATTATTCCACCCAGTAAGCTGGACGTCATCCGCTAGTGTCCAACTCCAACAACTCATAAGCAATTAAGAAACTGTTGTGTATGATAATCTTTCTGAATTAATTCTCCCCCACTCTCCCACAGTTGGCCAAACCACTGCAACCGCTTATGGGTAAAAAATTTCTATTTGCTGGACGCCCAATGCCAACAGGCATTTGATTTAATCAAATAGATGTTTTTATTGCCCCCATCCTCAAGCACATGGACCCTCCAAACCCTACATCATAGCATGTGATGCATCTTCTGCTGAGGTGGGGGCAGTCCTGCTCTAAGAGCACAATGGGTTAGAACACCCAGCTGTGTATTTTGCCCACAAGTTTTCTTCCACAAAGCTATCCTGGACCATCTATTACAAGGAGTTGGCAGCCATGGCGTAGGGCTTTACCCACTGGCGGTATCTCTTGTAGGGTGCTTAATATGAGTTGACTGTGAAGACGGACCACCAAGCTCTCCTATGATTAGCAAGCCGCAGAAGTTTGCGCACCTGCAGGCTTGGACCTACCAAGATTTGTGCATCTTTAATTAAAGATACAAGTTTGTGAAGGAGCGCTGGATGTGTTTCTTGACTTTTTGAGTCGAAATTCTGCACTTTACTCAATGGAATTGGATGAGGCATACCTCATCACAGTTATTCTGTTAACTAAAATTTTGGCCATCTCTCCTCCCATGATTTCATTAGTATATTTAGCTCTGGACGCTCCCTTAGTCTCACATGTCTTATCAGCTCAGACAGCGTGCATTGAAGAGTTGGAACTTTTGGTGTTATCACTTCCAACTTACAAGAATTCCCTCTATACTATGGCCAAGAGGCTTATCAAGTTTAGGTCTTTTGTGGGTGCCACCCCTTCTCTAGGAAGAGGTCGTCTGAGCTCATCACCATCCCCTGCATTTGACACCTGGGAACAAAAAATGTATTGATTTAGTTTAGCATATCTTTAACTGGTCAGGCTTATCTAAGGAGGTTCTGGCATGGATCGCCAATTGTGTAACATGCGCGTGGCCAAATCAGACTGGTCAAGTAAGAACATACTCCTTCATTTTCTACAGCAGGTGGAGGGACTGTGGACACTAGTGTCCGTGGACTTCATTGTTTAGCTGCCAAGCTCCAATTGGTTCACAGTGGTCTTGGTGGTTGTAGATTACTTCACTAAATTCGCTTTTTTTTCCTTGCTCCTATATAATTGCCTCTGAGGAGATCGCTCGCCTGTTCATGAGGCATGTGTTCTATATTTTTGGACTCCCGCAGGAAATCATTAGCAACCACAGGACCCAATTTATGGCGCAGTTTTGAGACAAACACTTGGCGATTTTTAAATTTACGCCCTATCTCTCCACTGTGTACCATCCTCAGTCAGATAACCAAACTGACGGGTCAATCGATTCTGGAACAATATCTATGATGCTAAGCTGCAGATGCTCAGGATACCCCGGCGGACGACCTCCTACTCGCCAAGTTTGTGCATAACAATCAAACTCATGCCTCGACAGGATTCTCCCCATATGAAGCTACCTTGGGGTATAACTTATTGTTCTTGGTTGGCCTGTGCCTTCGCCTGGAAGTACAAGCAGCAGCCAACTTTTATCAGCACATTTGTGCCGCCCAGTCCTTGGTTCAAAACTGACCAAAGAGATTAGTGATTATAAATGGTTTTTGTATTGGAAGCGCCTCCCAGTGTACAAGATTAGGTAAGTTCACACATCATGCTGGGCACATGGAAAATTGCACATTCAGTTGTCCTCGCGCAAGTTTGCAAGCAAATGCTCAGGCCCCCATTTGGTGGAAGAGGACCTAGAAAATGGCGCCTTCCACTTGAAGTTGCCAGATCACTCGAAGCATCATCCCATCTTCAATATCTCACAGTTGTCCCCATTAAAGGGGACAATCCCACCAGAACCCAAGCCCATTGTGATTGAGGGAATGGAGGAAGCTGAAGTTATTGTTATTTTGGATTCCAAGAGATCACACAGATTAATTTAGTATTTAGTCTCTTGGAAAGGTTACCTGGCCCATGAAAATAGCTGAGTTGGCGCTTGGTATAGTGCAAACTGTTCAGAGCTTGTTAAGGCCTTTCAAGCCGCCTACCCTGATACTCCTCACCCTCCCCCAAAGATCATGACGCTGATGGCAATAAAATTGCCTAAGGTCCATAAGAACGTTGCCCTCTCCCAGTTTCCTGGTGGTGATGCTCCGCATTTAGGAAGAGGGAAGGGTAATGTAAGTCTGAGGAGCGCCCCTTGCGCTTGGACTGGGTGGCATTTCCGTTCTCTTCAAAAAAGGTTTGAAAAAGCTGGTCGCGCCCTTTGTATACCAGGGTGACCTCGCCCATGTGGTGAAGATCGATGGGTCACAGATTAACCTCTGGAATTTCTGCCGCCCATACCAGTGCTAACAACTGAGGAATTGTTACAGCGTTTGAAAGAATTTGTTTCCAATACTTGACAAATAGGAACCAGCACAGGACGAATGAGGTGAGTTCTCCACCAGGCCAACCTTGAATTAGGCAAAAACAGTTACTAGCAACGAACATGTCCCTTTGGCGTTGCAACCTCAATCCGCTAAACCCTGCAATGCTGTATGGGCGCTATTGCAATCAGACGCGGGTGGTTGGGCATCTAAACCATTTCCTAACCACTTGGGACTGTCATTACATGGGATAGCCCTAGGAGGCTCCCATTACCTGTTGAGAAAAAATGTTGCCACTCAAATCAGCATAATCAAAGCAAAACTGTTATTCAGGAACCTGAGGACAAACTGGCAATGACTCACCCACCACTGACAATTTTGAAGTTGGTTCTGTTGAAAAACTTTCCCCACCCCATTAATAGTTCTGCCGGTTTATGTCAGAAACTCAGGGGCCCAGTTCCATGTACTTAAAGCTATTCAAATTGGCCAGACACTTAAGCAATTGTCCAAAAAAGGGAGGATTGACAGTCAATTTTCTTTGTATAATTTTTAATAGAAATTCTCTTGCTTTAAACCCAACTTTGATAATAAAACGTCCTTTTGAGAATCTCGTGACACACGCCAATGTAGAATTACAGGGCATGCAAAAACTGGGCCATCACGTCCATGTTGGTGACTATGTTACTCTCTTCAGTCAACTGGGCCCACCGTGCTTAAGACTTCCTGAACTTTTCTCCAATCAATGAAACAATTTGCCAACCAGATTTTAGCATTTTGTGGGCGAAACTATCCCCAGCCAGGCAAGAATCTTCACTCTCGCCAATGACTCTATTCCAATTTCCCACAAGGGTTAATACAGAGCCGCCTCTCTGATCCAGCATTCTTCCACGCCCAAGCCTGTGGGCCCTGGGGGCAGCGACAGCCTGTCTTTTTGCCATGTTGCTTATCACTTCAGTATCCCATTGGCGCTCGTTAGTCACCTACCACCCACCCATCTGAACGTCATTTGAGCATCAGTGCCTTTGGCATTATGGCTCGCCTTCTGAGTTCCTTAGCATCCTGATCAGCAAGCCAGTCTAAACTTCATCTACCTCTTTCCTGAGAGATACCCATACATCAGACCAAATGAGTTGACGGAACTAGTAATGGAAGCACACAAGCAAATCCAAATGGGTGAGTTCAGAATAAATTGGCCTACCTGAAGGATCAGATATAAAGGGCTTTCATGCCCAAATATAGTCCACCTGTCCTTAGAACTATTCGTATCTTGCGCGAGTTTCCATCCATTAGAGAAATGTTTGAATTCAAAATCAATCCCATCAACAGCTTCATTTAATAAATGTCCATTGATGTGGAAGAACATCTTCTGACTGCCTCTAGTGGAGCAAATTTCATACTTGTAGCCATTGACCCTTCACCAAGTGAATTGAAGCCTTAGCGGTCAAGACATACACCGCAAGAGCAACTGCTAATTCCTATAATATCATCTTATAACCAGACACGGATGTCTTTAAATTTTTGCTCTTGAATAATGGCAAGAACTTCATATCAGATGTCATGAGGAGAAGATGACTTAGTCAGAGTGAAACAACAGTTTATTACTCCCTAAACAACATAATCCAATGGTAGCGTAGAGTGAGTGAATTGAACCTTAGGAGGGATACTAAAGAATATGGCTCTTAACTATAAAGTTAAGATGGTATTAGTTGCTACCTTCCACGCGCTTGTTTTACAGGATTGGCCACCGGGTGATTGGTATGTCACCATTCAAGACTCTTTATTAGTAAGAAGCAGCATTATCAACTAATTAGACTGGACCATTACCGCAGATCAAAGATCATTCTATCATGAAGCTAACAAGAGTTAGTCAGAAAAACTAATCAGAATATATGAAGGCCTCAAAAAACATAGATGTGACTATCCACTAAAGCCAACATGAAAGTCAATGAAGAACTAGGCTATCCAGATTCAGCCTAGGCAACAAAGTATTGTTTTACCACTTATGGGGAGGACATCCGGATAAAATGCAGGCCATATGGACTGGTCCTGCGACTGCCTTGGAAAATGAGGAGCTGGATACTAATAGGAGTTGATAAAACTAAATTATTATCTAAAAGAGTTTTGCCTGGAAACTAAGGTCATTCCCCTAGTCTCTCCTTGTAGGGAAAGTGTTAAAGAGGATGCTGTACATGCATCAGAGGATCATTTCTTGACCGCTGGCACAAAAAAAGACTAAAACCAGACAGGCGAAGTTGCAGGCAACTTACCAGCCATGTATGGAATTGACTAACCCTTTTTTTATAGATTCAGGAGACCAAAAGAATTCACCATTTGGTCAAGATTATTGTCAGATTCTGGTGATTGACCCAAAAATAAACTCTTCAACAACCAACAGATTGGGCTGATTATCCTCATAATACTTGAACCAAAATTCCAACTCTCAACTTCAAGCCTATTGCAATTACTAAGCTCAGGCTGATTAATCCAACAACAATTAAATCAATTACTTTATCTAAAGCCCGTGCCAAATCCACTTGCGCATTATGGCCAATTATTACTGCACCAAAACTTGGCAATTGGTCCCATTAACAAAAACAATATCAAAGCTCCACATAAGAAATCATCTGGGATTGACCTGAAGATAACGTCTAAAAGTCCCATGGACAGATAAACGTTTTAACAAAATCAATTTCCCGCCCTAAGGCGAAATTTGTACGTTGATTATCATAATCAACATGATAGCAATTGCACATGGACTGCTTAAATTGGACTACCTAGTGCTATTGAGAGAGGCCTGCCAACATCCCATTAGGGGTACGTCATCTATTATAATCAATGCAGAAACTCACAGAAGATGTATTTTTTCAGCAGTTCAATGAAACTCAAATCAAGAGGATCCTAGAACAGATTTGCATGTTCTTATTGCAATTTTTGTCTTTAAAATACTCTCAAAATTAGGAGTATTTCAACACCAATAAACCTAGCAAATAGGTCTCAGCGTATCAGTTCAAGTGCTGAATTGAGGTGGAAGATAGTCTGTTGAAATTACATGCTCGAATGTGGCCAGGAGATGCCCCTAGAGGTATAAAAACTGGCGCCTGACCTAATGATTAAGTATCAATTAAATATCCTATAATAAAGATATTTTATTTTATCTCTTTTCTAAGTTTTTATCAGAATCTTTTCTTTGTAGAAGTGTCAACAAGCTGGAAACGCCAAAGACCCAGCTTGTAACTAAACCTGCCTTGGAAGAATTTCCTGATTATGAAGGGAAAATTAAGCCCAAAATTTGACCAGAAGAGTCGGGGCTATTTTAATATGCCTAGTGAGTTTCCAAACAGTCCAAATACCATAAGCCACTGGCAAAATTGAGGATCATTTTGGCTGAATTTCATCCCAATTAAGCGTGCAGGATTTTAATAAACAAGTGATCTTCAGATTCTAACAACAGGATCAAAAAAATTAATCTTAATAAAAAGTTTATTTCATTTAATCTTCTTTCTGGTTTTTATATTAAGTCTCTTTTAGAGAGTGTCAGCAAGCTGGATCCTTGGAATCCACAGCTTGTACCTTTGCCTGCCTGGGAGAAGTTCCCAAATACAAAGTGGAAATTAAGCCTGAAATTGATCAGAAAAGTCAGGGTTATTTGAATTCACCTAGTGAGTTTCTGAACGGGTAAAATACTGTAAGCCACAGGCAGAATTGAGGATCAATCATCCAAACTTCATCCCAAATATATGTGCGAATTTAATTTATCAAGCAAGCAATCCTCCGAATTTAACAATGGCATCACCATAAAAGTTTTGATACCTGCCAATCAAAGTTATTTATTTGGTAAAGATGACAAAGCCACCGCCAAAGACTATGAATTTGACCCCTTTTATACCATTAAGGGGAGAAATAATTTGCAATTGGTTGATGATGAAGAAATGGACCAACCAAATTCTTCCCTGAGGGAGTAACCAACGCTTCCATGTAATATCATCAGAAGCGTTAATTATTAAATTTTGAGAAATGATGAAAACCTGATGCAAAAAGCGTTGAAACATCACCATCAAATGACCTTGAAACCAATCAGCTTTATACCAAATTTGGTAATTAAGTAATAATTCAAGGCGGAACTACAGCTCTCAAACCAAAAGTGAATACTGAACAAATTGCTCCTGAACATCCTGGTTCAGGGATAATCATCATGAAATGGAGCAAACAATGCATCTTTAAGTAAAATGGAAGCCTTGACTAAAGTTAAAGTCAGATTCTGGCTCACTAGGGAAATAAAGACCACAATATTGCTAACCCAAGCCCAATTTATTTTATAATTCTTTTTAAACTTTATCCTAATTTCTATGAACTAGTATATATAATCTATAATAAGTCACATGAAAACCTTTCCTTAGAATTTTAATTATTTTTATTCATTAATACCAGTTTAACACATTGAGCGCCACGCAAATTCTTAAGGAAATCCCCATCAGGCCACGTGCACTGCTTAGAAGCGCTGGTATTGCAGTATAGCAATGCGAAGTTCACTACTAATAGATTGAAATTTACTCAATACAGCTGTGTAAATATACTAGGGCCATTGTTTCTTATCGTAGTAGAAGATATTTACATTTAGAATGAAATGGTTATAGACATTCATTCAACACGTTATGCACTAAGTATGTTTTGTCTTGTTTATCATTCAGCCCGCTAGATAAGATTTCATCAAAATTGGCTTGTGGCTGGGGTTCCTTTTATGACAAAGCAATACAAACTTTTTAGAAATTGACGCGGCCTGAACAAAAAGTTAGTGTCAGTCACCGGTAGTTGATGCGGCCTAAACAGAAAGTTCAGTGTTAGTCACCGGTGACTGATGTGGCACTCAATGTGTTAAGTGATCTTTTTACCATTAACCATTCTGGGATTTGCAATTGAGCATAATACAGCAACCAGTCTGAGATCTGCTTTTCATTAAACAGGACACCCATTTACACAAATACCTTATAGCTGAGCTTCCAAGGGAGGAGGTAGAAAGGATTCTATTGTTTCTAAAGATGGCCAACGTAAAAAAGATGTCAGATAGTGCTACAAGAGTTTCGCCATAGGTGAAAACAGTTTCAAAAAGAAATGGATGCTCCATTATGTAGCTTCAGTAGAAAAAAATTATACAATGTTAATGATCATGACCCTTTGGAAGGTTTCCCGTTGTTTGATCTGTTTGGAACAGAACCCTGAGCAGCAAATCAGTCTACCACAATTTAAGTGAGCTAGGGCTGACAAGCTGACTTTTATTTGAGACCAGTCTGGGTTCCTTCTGGCCTGCGTTCTTATGCCATAAGGGAACGTCATGATCCCCTACCATGGGTTATCCTTTGTGAAGAGATGCATTAACTTGTTAAACATGGTTATGGTTGGTTTGACCTCACAAAGGACGTCTCTGTCTGGATAGAAGGTTGCCTTACGTGTGCCAATATAAATCAGAAAGAAAAGGAAGGAATGGTCTTCTCCCCCCCCTCCATCAAGCAAAAGGTCCATGGGCCTCGTTTTCAGTGGATTTCATAGTGGGTTTGTTAATATCATAGGGGTATGATGTGCCATAGTAGGAGTAGACCGCTTCACAAAATTTGCTATCTTCATTTCCTGCTATGCAATCATTACAGCTAAAGGAATGGAATGGCTTTCTGATTCCAAAGTTTTCTCCTTGTTTGTAATGCCTCATGAGGTAATCAACGATAGAGAACTCAATTTATTTGAAGATTTTGGGAGCACTTGTGACGGTTGAAGTTTCCCCTCAACGTCACATTGCCCTGATATTAAATAAGACAGGACAAACTGGTGTGAAATAAGGAGGGGGTGAGGGAGCATTAGTCCTGGCTAGACCTAGGATGGAATTGAGACTGGAGGAGGACGGCGGTTAGAACTTTCATCAGGACTGGGGTCAAACCAGATGGTTTTAAAGTGGGTGGGTTCTATGTTAAAGTTTGATTTGTATTAAAATTGAATTAGGTCCTGGGTGTATTGCTCAGCCACCACGGAATTCAATCAAGCCTATAACAATGTGAGTCTGCTTATGGCATGTTTCAAAAGACATAACGTCATAAATGCGAATGAGAATCAAAATCTAAGCTTGCATCAGAGAGCTATAAGGGAAGTTACTTAAGAACTGGAGGTTCTTTAGTTTCTTTTTTTATCGACCTGCCTATTATATATCCAATAAAGCCGTTCTTGAGTTTTATCTATTTTATTATTGTCTTCAGAGGTTTATATTGGTATATTTAGTCTAACAACGGCCACGTTTGACCTATACAAACAAGAGGTGGACTTTGAGAGTGAGTTTGGGAAGGCTATTGCCTCCCTATATACTTTGGTTCGGATTCAGGGATGTAGCTTGGGGTAAGAATACTCGCAACTGTCATCCAAGAGTGTTCATCCATGGCGCCTGTAGCACATGCACTAAAAGAATGGTCTCAGGAACCCTTTCCGCCCTTTGGTCGTTGACTTAGGTCCTTCTTCCCAATTCATTCGTGGCTCATTGGAAGGAGCCAGTGCGTTACATTACATGAAGCTCATTTACTTTTCTGTCGTTGAGGTGGCAAGCACAAGAGGATCCATAAGCAGTTGTATTACCTGTGTGGTATTATCATACCACAACGCTTTTAATGTTGATATAAACAGCAGTGTTTTTGCTTCATGAGGTATACCAGGTGCTGGAGTGTGTGTCCCAGAGTGGTGGGAAAGTAGTAGGACTGGTGAAGACTGGAGAAAGGATTCTATCAGTTCTGACTTCAGAAGAGTTGGAGCTGATCCATCAGACGTTTGTCCGGGTAGTTCCAGGTGTGGTTGACAAAGGCTTCAGGGGGCGATGATTCAATCGCCTTACAGTTGAGCCAAGTTTTGGTGACCTTGCCAGTGAAGCAGTCAAACTGGGCACGAGAACTTTTGGAGGATCAGGTGGGTTGCCGGGCTCAGTAGAGGAGAGTTTGGACTTGATTAACTGAGTGGCGTGTCCATATGAGGCTCAAGATTCAGCTTGGTCGGCATTGCTTCAGTTCAGTTAGGGGAGAAAGACTGTGGAGGAATATTTTTGGATGTTCCATGCACTGTCCAAAGCAGCCAAGGCGCCAGAGTCCCAGCTTCCTCACATGTTCCATCAAAATTTGCAGTCTGATTTGTTGTTGACAATGGCGGCAGTGCGGCCTGTGGCAACGTTGGAGGAAGAGGTGACCTTGGCCTTGCAGGTAGAGAGGCAGGTGGCCTTGGCCCAGGATCTCCAGGAGTTGGTGCGGTTCCCAGGGGGTTTTCATGGGCAGGATGCAATGAGACGAGCATGTTCAGAGCCAGTGCACAGTTAAAGGGGTTCAGGTACGTGGAGGAGAAAGAAAAGGGCCAGTGGGGAGCCTGGGGAGGGCAACGAGGTGCCAGAGGTGGCGATGGCTGAGGCCCCCATTCAGGTTCCTGAGGCCCAGAAAAAGAAGAAGAATGCTCCTTAACATTTTCACAAGAAGCCAGTGAAACCAGTGTCTAGAAATACCGCCTTCTTCGCTTTATTTATGTTTGTTTTTATCAGTGGAGGTGTGGGAAGGTCCTGGGAAGAAGGAGTGTGAGATGATCCTGGCCCTGGTGGACACTGGGGCTGATAAGAATTATGTGGATGAGGAGTGAGCAAGAAGATATGGATTGCCGTTGCAGGAGGATGATTTTTGTTATTGGCGGATGCCACCAAGTGGACTGCGGTCTGGAATGTGCAGACCAGATTACTGTTTAGATAAGGCCCAGATGAGTTTGAAGAGGAATTTCATGCTGTGGCATATTTGCCTCACCCAGTAGTGCTGGGGATGAGGTGGTGGCACCAGTTTCATCCACAATTTGATATGATGAAGGGGAAGTTCTGTTGTCGCCTGGGGGCTCAGATGTGTGGGAGTGGGGCTTCCAGTCCCAGGGGTCAATAGTGAAGCGTATGGGGGATATCTTAAGTCGCGCCATTGGAGGGTCTTCCCTAGAGTACTTGGACTTTGCATCGGTGTTTGAACTTAAGGGTGAGGCACCCTTTTCGCCTATAGGGTACTTTGCATTTAATTTTCTGTTCAAAGAGGGCTCCGAGTTGCCAATGGGATGTCTGGTTTATCCGTTGAATCCTCAGGCTCAGGAGGCTCTTGATAAATATGTCCATAAGATGCTAAGGCTGGGTCTGATTTTACCATCCAAATTATCTGTGGTTTCACCAGTGCTGCTGGTGGCAAAGGCGAGTGGGGAGCTACGTCCTTGTGTGAACTTCCAGTGGCTCAATGCGGTGACAGAGCCTGACGCTTATCCAATGCCACTCATGAAAGACATTCTACCAATGATTTTGGGGTGTATGGTGTTCACCAAATTTATCTGGTTGACGCGTTCAAACAGATTCCTGTGCAGCCAGAGCACCAGAAGTATATCGCGTTCAAGTGCCACTTGGGGAATTTTGAGTATCAGGTTATGTCATATGGGCTGCGTAATGCCCCCGCAGTCTTCCAACGCATAATTGACTGTAGGTTGGGGGATTTGGTGGGTAGATGTTGTTTTTCCTATATGGATGATATTCTGGTATTTTCCAGGTCGATGCAAGATCATGTGAAGGATGTAAGGAGTGAGCTGGAGGTGGTATGCTGGTCGGCCTTATAGTTAATGCCATTCAAGTGTGAGTTTTTTAGACTCAGTGTCCTTCCTGGAGATTGTGGTTTTCCATGGTGGTTAGCAATAAGACCTGATAAGCTGTAAGCGGTGAAGGAGTAGAAGGCCCTCAGTAAATGGATTAAGTGCGGAGTTTTTTGAGAGTAGTGAGCTTTGTAAGGATGTTCTCCCAGAATTTAGCTGAGTGGGCTGAGCCATTGACAAGGTTAACTGGGAATGTAACCTTTGTTTGGGGGGATTCAATGAAAGGGCATCCAAGCGGGTGAAGAAGTGACTGCTGACAGCCCTGGTTCTTGCCCATCATGACCTCAGAAAGACATTTGTAGTGAACACTGATGCGTCAAACTTTTTCACTTAGAGCAGTGCTATTACAGGAGGGTAAAGATGGGGTTAAGCACCCTATCTGTTACTTAAGCCAGAAGATGGTGCCTGCTGAGACGAATTACCTGGACTATTATAAGGAACTTTTGGTAGTAGTGGCGGCATTGGGGGAGTGGCAACACCACCTGTTGTATGCACTGCATCCAGTTATAATCCAGACTGATCATCGAGCTTAAAAGTATTATAAGTCCCCACATTTGATGAATCAGAGACAGGCCCGGTGGCAAGTAGATTTGGTTCAATATGATTTTCAGATTAAATATAAGCCAGGGGAACAGAATATCTTGCCATATTTGCTGAGTTGTCATTCAGGATTGGTGTTTTCTTAGGGGGAGTTGAGGAGGTTTAACACAGCTACAATGATGTCGTTGAGTCTTTTTGCAATAAACCAGGGTTATAGAGAAGGAATCTTTGTGAGAATTTGGACTGCGCAGCAGAGGAATGGGTTAGGCCAGCGGATTTTAGATGAGACGAGAGAAGGGGAGGCGAGCAAGAGACATGCAGGGCTTTCAGTCTGGGAAGGTCTTATTTGGCATGAAGGAAGGATCTGGATTCTAATGATGTCTCTGTAGCAGGAGGTGTTGGCAGCTAACCACGATCATTCATCTCAAGACATCCAGGAGGGGACCATCTAGTACTAAAAATAAAGACATCCAGGAGAGGAGAAGAAGCTGGAGTTGCTTCATCGTCAGTATTCAATGAGTGAAGTGGGTGCAGTAGTACGGCATTATGTGGAGTGATGTGTGGTGTGTGCCATGTCAAAGTCCTGCCATATGGCACCATGAGGGATATTGAAGTCGCTTCAAATTCCATCCAGGCCTTGGGCCTCTGTGAGTGTGTACTTTATCATAGGGTTGCCCATTTCCTAGGGGATGGACGCCCTGATGGTTGTGGTGGATTGCCAGATGAAGTATGCAGAGATTTTCCCTAGTTGTCAACCATCTCTGCAAAGGAGCGGTTCAGATTTTTATGAATGAGGTCTTTTCCTGACATGGGGTACCAGATTTGATTGTTGTGGGACCAGGGTCCACAGTTCACATCTCAGTCCTGGTTGCACCTGTTAGGAATCTTGAAGATAAAGGCCTCCCACCTGACAGTTCATCATCCCCAATTTGGATGGCCAAACCAAGAGGGTAAATCAATTATTGGAACGATATTTGAGGTGCTATGTCTTGGGGCGGCGGGATGATTGGGTTAGTTGGGTAAAGTTGGCGCAATTTTCATATAACAACCATAAGCATGCATCCATGAGGATAACCCCATTTTTCACAAATCATGGCCAGCACCCAGAGGGTATGGGGCCTCAGGAGCAGGATCAGAATCCAGCAGAAGATGAGCTGTCACATGAGACTCAGTATACCTTGAGGCTCCTGAGAAGGAATCTGATGGTGGAGGTCACAGCTCAGAAGAGGAAAGCAGATAGGCATTGGTCAGAGGGGAACATTTCTAAGAAAGGTTATTGGGTCTTGGTGAACGCTTGGAACAATGCCATGCCTGTGAAGAGTTAGAAGTTGGGGCAGGGGACATTGGGTCCATACCAGATAGTGAGGGCGGTGAACAAGGTGGCGTTTGAGCAGAAGTTGCCAGATGGATCACAGGCTCATCCAGTGTTGCATGTGCTGCAGCTCAAACCGTTCTTGGGGCAGCCGCCTGAGAGGAACTCTACTTTATTTCCAGCTGAGGGGGGCTAAGGAGTATGAGGTTTAGGAGATCCTGGACATGAAGGTGGTGTGGGGTCGTCAGTCACTTTTGGCCTAGTGGATGGAATATCCAGTTGAGGAGACCATGTGGCAGATTTCTAGAGATTGCGCCTGGTGTCCTGGGAAGATCAGAGTGTTCTTGTTGTCTAGAGTGGTGATGTAATGGTTGAGGTTTTCCTTCAAAATCACATTGCCCTGATCTTTGATAAGACAGGACAAACTGCGTGGAAGAAGGAGGGGGTGAGGGATTATTAGTCCTGGATAGACCTAGGATGGAATTGAGACTGAGGAAGGATGGCGGTTAGAACTTGCGTCAGGCCTGTGGTCAAACCAAATGGTTTTGAAGTGGGTGGGTTCTATGTTAAAGTTTGATTTGTATCAGAATTGGATTAGGACCTGAGTGTATTGCTCAGTTATCACAGAATTAAATCAAGCCTAGAACAATGGAAGTTTGCTTATGGCATATTTAAAAAGACATAGTGTCAGGCATGATGGACGAGCCTGATCTATGCTTGCATCAGAGAGCTATAAAGGAAGTGACCTAAGAACTGGAGGTTCTTTAGTTCCATTTTCTATCAACTTGTCTATTATATATCCAATAAAGCCGTTCATAAGCCTTAACTAATTTATGTATTGTCTTCCGAGGTTTATATAGTTATATTTAATCTAACAGCGGCCATGTTTGGAATATACAAACATGAGGTAAATTTTGAGAGTGAATTTGGGAAGGCTACTGCCTCCCTATGCACCTTGTCTTGAAGTCATGGCATGTGCTTGGGATAAGAATACTCGCAACTGTCCTAAGGGGTGTTCATCTCTGGCGCCTGTAGCACACGCACTAGAAGAATGGTCTCAGGAACCATGTTCGCCTTTTGGTCGTTGACTTGGGTCCTGCTTTCCGATTCATTTGTGATTTATTGGAAGGAGCCAGTGCGTTATAGCATTGTACAATATGCTAAAGATCAAACCTCAAAGATTACATGCATACCACCCTCAATCAGATGATCAAACTGATTAAAACAACTGCAATTGAAGCATTATCTTTGATTCTATGCCATCGCCTCTCAAAACACCTGGGTGACATATCTCACTTTGGCACAATATTCTTATAATAGCTCCATACATGCATCATTGGGGGTGTACCATATATACTAACTTTGGACAATACTATCTTCACCATTGGACTTTATATCCATTGCAATATTTCTGCAGCAGACAAATTTACTAAGCACATCTGGAAGATGCATATCCAGGTCCAGCAACAGTTGACTAAATCAATCAGCAATGCTAAGCGGTTTGCTGACAAAAAAGCGCCGTGAGTCACCTAACTACAAGGTAGGCTTTTTTCCATTGTAGATACCAGGAAAATTTGCACCTCAAGGTGCCATGCCATAGGTGGCTTGCATCGACAATGTCCCTTTCTTATATCACAGGTATTAGATAATATATTTCCATGTAAAATTGTCCCCTTACAGGAAGATCCACAACTCCTTTTACGCCTCTCCTTATCCCCACAAAAGACAGAGGCCTTTAGAGACAGAAATTATCATGGCGTATGGTGCACCAGATTTTGAGGTGGAGAAGATCTTGAACTCACTAAAAGACAAACGCAGTTTGCATTACTTATTATCGTAGATAGGATTCCCATCTTATAAAGTTATTGAACTCTTTCCAAGGATTGTAAAAGCTGTCAAGAGTTGATTGAAGAGGTTCACGCGACCAACCGCAAGGCACCATCACCTTACCTACCCATGTTGGCCATGATTGCTGTCACTAAATTCCCTAACCCACACAAAGGTTATGTCTTTGCTAACGCCCCTCAAGAGATAGCGGACCTTGTCCTTCTAGGAAATGGTAATGTAAGATCTTAGGTTCCTGCTAATAAGCTGGAAAGGGTTATGTACCCTTTTTAGGCCCAAAAAGGGCTCAAACCCAGGGCCCTATCTCTGACCCAGATTTCTGATCTAGGGCATACCATAGACATGAGATGGGTGACTGCTACCCCTCCCTGTTTACCATGTTCTTTCCCCCAACATACTTCTCGCCAAGCCCAACCTAGTCATAGAATCTGAAGAGTTTTAGTAGAAGAAAATAAGACAACTCTGTTCAGACTTGGGAAAACTGAAGAAACCCACACCACATTCCCAAATTCCCTTTTCCCAACAGATGGTTCACCAAAAAGCAAACTGGTTGTAGAAAATTTATCTAATCAGTCAGATTTGGGCAAGAAGTCTTAGAGAAAAGGTCCAAAATGGGGATCAAACTGATCACCAAATTCTAATAGGAGTCTAACAAAATATGGT
Organism: Massospora cicadina; assembly: GCA_022478985.1. Classification (NCBI taxonomy): domain Eukaryota; kingdom Fungi; phylum Entomophthoromycota; class Entomophthoromycetes; order Entomophthorales; family Entomophthoraceae; genus Massospora; species Massospora cicadina. Next base: position 231,479 of record JAKSZP010005325.1, read on the forward strand.
TATTTGGATCTAGATTTAAAAACTAAGGATTGTGTGGGTTTTTTTTGCCAGTATCTTTACTACAGGAAAAGGAGTTAGATAATGATCCCTGATATTATTGACTGAAAATCAATCTTCAAAACTGCTAAAATTAGTGTTCAAAAATAGTGACCAGTTCCTATAGCTGATTTTTGGCTCAAAAACTTTGCTTTCATCACAAAAATATATCCAGCACCCTGCTGATGGTATTGGTGTTGGGTTATTTTTACTACTGCTCATAAAAGAATTTATATTTAAAGATTTCCGAATTTAGTATATCATATTTAAAATAAAAAAGTTAGTGTATTTGAGAAAGAATACAATGGTGGAATCAATTTAACTGGCTAATAGTAATATCTTGAAGAAAATAAATCCACCCCCTATTCACCTTCCTCAACGCAAAACCCGCTCCTCTCTCTCCCACCTCCCCTAGTTTTCAACCTCCAAAGGAAGTACTAGTCTGCCAGTCTGAATTACTGTTGAGTGTGTCCATACATTTGTGCCAACAGGTCAGTTTCTCTATTGTCTCGCCCTTGTCCTAACAAACACTCACAACAACAGCCTCAGACTACAAGGTGACGCTATATTTTCATAGTTAGATTATTAAAAATGGGAATGGGTTTTAGGTTTTTAGCATTGTTGAAAGTGAGGAGAAGGTGTTCTCTGAATTATTCAAGAAGCTACAATCATCAACTTGAACAGATAGTTCCACCATGGTATATCCTCTTAAGTAACACCACCATCTATTCTTATATTAAAAATAATAAACAATAGTCTTGGGAGAAGATTGTATATATTAGTTGATAAAATAAACCAACGCCCTTTCATTAGCAGAGCGGTGGGCTTTATGTTGTGCTGGGAGGGGGTGAGTTACTAAGCCAAATTTTAATGACAGGGAACAATTGGCACTTTTAAAATATTATAATTAAAAATCTGAATGCCAATTCTAATAAAATATCAGAAGAAATAATTGCCACAAATAGTTATCCATAGTTTCAATATTGGATGAATTCAATGCTACTAACAAGTCATTTCAGTATTTTTAAATGTCTAATTCATTTTGCCAATATTGGAATTTGGTGACGGTTTATATTCCCTTTTCCAATTTTTCTCTTCAGCTTCTAGCTCAAATTTGAATTAATAAAATAAATTAGTTATAAGGGTGGTTAGCCTGGCAGGGTAATTCCTGCTTCCACTATAGTGCAGGTTCTGTTCAACACATAATCAAAACATGTACTGGCTTTAAAAATCTCGGTGTGGTATATTTGCCCCAAGGTTACCTGCCTTGATTACTTTTTTGATAAATTAGTTATGCCTGGGGTTTTCCCAGGTGACAAATTTTATATTTAGGGTGATTCCTTATTGATCCACCTGTTAGGGAAGTGAATGGGACCATGGTGTTATAAATCTTAATTTTTTTAAATCTACACTGAGTTGTCTGATTTTCCCATATAAGTGTTCTGTAGATTTGAAAACTATGGTGGGTTTGGGCTTGGGCGTAGGTTGTGATGGTAATATAGAAATCAGGGAGCAGTAGCATCTACTCATTTCTTATCCAGGTAGACATTGGGTCAGAAATCTGGGTAAGAGGCAGGTCCTTAGGGTTTAAGCCCTTTTTTTAGCCTTGACAGGGTACATTCCCCAGTACAACATAATAGCTGACACCATGGGCCTTACAAAAAACTCATGATTATTTTAGCTAATCATTGACCTTTAGATGCCCAATTTATAAAATCATAGGAGTAATTGATGCTGCCAATAACTTCCAAACCTTATTGGTTGAAATTTATAGAAAAAACTATTTTACTAACTTTTTATAGGCAGTAAACAAATTGACATCAACTTAATCTTAGTTGGAATGATACAGCTCATGAATATGCCTCTAGGTGTGCTAATCTGAATTAAAATTCAACCTTTGATATGACTAATCCAAGTGCTTAACCCTAAAAATTTACATGAAAAATGGTAACCATAATAATGATGATCCAGGAGCCTTCTCAGAATTAATATACTTTAACACCGGCATCTGAAATGGGACAATTTGGATGCAACATGAACTCTCATTCATGTGTCTATCCCCTATTTCTTCAGATTATTATTGACATTATATATAAATTTTTATATGAAGCATATTTTAATTTTAAATTTTATTTGAGGTGGGCTGACCTGAGGACAATACTTCAATTAAGGGTAATTAAAGAAATTGGAAAGTAAAATAAAACCAAGAAAACTTCCATGCATGTTGTATGATAGGCCAGGAACTCCATGGACTGCCTTGCTATTTGCTATCTCAGTTTTGGGCATTGGTGTACAATACCAACACAGTCATAATTGTCCCCTACCCAAAGTTCATATACTGGGATCAAACTTGGGGAGGCAGTGGTAGTGAGTACATACTCTAACACTAAGGTACCCTCCCCTTTATATAAAATATATAAGTCCTGAATATTTCTAAAAAAGTACTGCATTTTTACTTATATTTTTTATGGTAACCTGTAACCAACTCATGAAAGCTCCGCCATTTATTTCTTCAATGAGTTACCTTACCATATTCCTTATACAGACAAAAGCTCTACTTATTTTGAAAAACATGGTTGTGTTTGGTCCCAACTTCTTGAATAGTTACACTTATAGATCTACTTTTATTTATCATTTTGTTTGCTCTGGGGATTGGCACATTAAAGTATACACTAAGAAGAATTATCACACATTAGATTAATATTGCTGAAAAATCTACAGAATTGGGACATATAGTTGCTGGCATATATTACTCTATTTTAACTATAAATATGTCATATAAAACTGTCGCAGCATTATTTTTGTAATTATAAAGTATATCCATAGCTCAAAATAGCAAGTAAATTGCTCTAGTTTTAACTTTAGTCAATAAATTAAAGTTTATATAAACCAAAAAAACTGTTGCGCTTATTAAAACATTGTAAATCACTTAAGTCTGATTTATTATTTCTACATCTAAGATTACTGCAACAAGTAAATTTATCTAGCTAGTATAGAAAATAAAATATCTTTATAGATTACAAAAACATTATTGACTATAGTTCATTAAAGCTAGGCTGTTATGTTTGGGATCCTATAGTAAAAAAGTTGGACTGATGCATGTTGTCAGCATAGCAATAAGTAAGCTATATTACATTAAAAATAGGTTACAATGCCTCTCATATTAATCACGAGTTTAATGAAAATTCACAGAACAGCAATTTGAATATTTTTCAATTACAGATAAAGGTTAGATGAGGTGATAAAACTATCTAGTGCATTTAAATAAAATTCATCTAAGTTTGTATATAATTGTGATAAATGGTGTTCTAAGCCACTTATTGGCTTGTCAAATGTAAAAGAAAAATTTTTAGAAAAAAGATTCTCCTTAAAAAAAGCTCTAAAAAATTATGAAATAATTGAAAAATTATGCCTTCTCAATAAAATCTTTTTGAAGTCAGCGTCATATTTTAAACTGAATTATATAATTTTGCCCACAGATACAAATTATATCTTATGTCTGGATTGGGTCCAAGTGTAAACTATAAGCAACTTAGAATATATAGCAATGAGTATATAAATTATAAATGCATATTATAAGTCAGTTAAAATATGGCACCAACTCAAAAAAGGGTTTTATTGAGGAGGCATAATTTCTCAATTATTTCATACTTTTAAAGCTTTTTTTAAAGGAGGTTCTTTTTTATCAGAAATTTTTTTGCAAAGTTTCTTTTTTTTTCCCAAAAAACTTTACCCCCAGTTCTTTTCCCTCCTAAAAAAATTAGTCATTTTAAAAGTGGCTTTTTTTCTTACTTTTTATCAAATATTACTATCTCCATATATCCTTTTTTTGACCCCTTACTATTTCTCTATAAAATTAAAACTTATTGTTTATATATTATATTAGTATCTTATAAACAAATATACTAATAATTTATTTTATTAAATTTAGTTGATTTTTTGGTCAAATTATATCAAAGTTACTGATTGCTATCTACAATACTTCATTTTATTAAATTTAATGATTTTATTGGTCAACATATGCTGATTTTACTGATCACCATCTACAGTAATTCATTTTATTGAATCTAGTTTCTTTTATTAGTCAATCTATGGTAAATTTATTGATTGCTATTTCTATAAAAATTCATTTTATCATACTAGATGCGTTTATTGTTCATATTATGCAAAAAAATAGCCATCTATAATGAATTAAGCTCATCCCACTATGATCTCATACTGCCTGAAATTTGGAACGTACCCCCCAGCCATAGGACATATATCATAAGTGATTTCACTAGGATTTGAACAACTGACTTTTTTAAAATTTAAGTTTAGAGCCAAAACCTGAGCTGATTATGCTAGATTTTTTAAGAACTCCATACTTTATTAAAATAAATTTAAGGGAAAGTAAGAGGGGAGGGCGGAATACAAGCGATTTGGCCAAGGGTAAAAAGGACCAGGGGTTTGGGCAGCTAGAGTTCTAGCACCTCTGACCATTGCTGATTGGCAATCACCATCACTAGCCACAGTTCTAGTATTGGCGGGCTTACAGGCCATTCAATTCTCAGTCAATTAGTTGCCTCATCATGTACAATGAGCATTCCAACAGGGAAAGCCAAATGTATGGCTTTATAATACCTGGGGATTATGCGCAAAAATTTTGAGATCTGATGGAGCTGATTGGAAATAATCTGAATGGTCTTCAGTACCAAACCTTTGTGGTGGGGGCGCTAGTTGCTCAAAACCTTGGCGATGAGCGCACAGTGAATTGCCCACACACAATAATGGTAAATGGAGGCTCATAGTTGGATTGGAGCTGTTCTCAGAGTTTTCATGAAGGAAAGGTCCTGTGATGGATATA